>ML310867.1:0-21944 GCA_005239505.1 Nicotiana paniculata
TTAGTGAAAGATTACTCTAACACATTTCCTTTTACTAGATTATGACTAGTTGGTTACATGCATACAAGACTCCAACCCCCCATCTTCATGAACTCACCTAACCATGTTGCATTTTTACAAAAATCTGGAAATTTAGGTTGATGGGGTAGAAGCTTACCTTTTGTAGTGAAGAAAATAGTGTCCTACTTGATCAATTCCAGGCCTGAGTAGTGACGGAGGAACAAATTTGATGAAGATGGAACTCTCTCTCTCTAGAACCCGCTCTCTCCTCTCTCTAATTTACCAGAAAATGAGCTTAAAATGAAAGGGGTAGGTGTTTTAATAAACTGGGGGTCGAGTATAAAATTAGAATTTTAACAGTCCCGAAACAGAAATTTGGTCAGGAATGCGATCGCATTCCTGCTATACGGTCCGTATTCCTGTCACATAATTAGCCCTCAAATGGGCCAAAAAGAAAGTAGATTGCCCAGGTATGCGACCACTATGTGTGTGGTCGCATACCTGTTATGCGATCGCATAGTGCGTCGCATAACTCCCTATGCAAAAATCAAGGTGCAAGAATGTGACAACTATGCGGCCCGCATTCGTGAAATGCGATCGCATTCTAGGCCGCATAACTGTCCTCAAAATGGACAACAAACTGTCCAAGTATGCGATTACTATGCGGTCCGCTTACCTGATCTGCGATCGCATAGTGGACCGCAGATATGAGAAAATCTGGAAAATTATATCTTTTAAGTCCCAAGAGTACTTTTTACTCAAAAAGGGCCTGTTTTAAGAATTCCTACAGTTATAACAACAAGGGGACCCTTTTTGGGTATTATTTTTAGCCATGAAATTTTACGGGTCTTTACACCACAGCGGTACCGGATAAGTATAATGACTAACTTTGGTGGAGCAATGACGAGGGATAATCAAGACACCTACCAGACTAAACAACCTGTAATAATATTGTAGAGTAAGAAGATCACAGTCTAAGTCTGGTGAAACCAAATAAAGGAAAACTAGCAACAACTCAATAAGAACAACCGCTTTCACATAAGATCTAATCAAGCATTTTCACGAGGTATCGAACCTCATAATCGTAGCTCACTGGTCCCAATTCATGAACCCTAATCACTTGGAATATTGTGCCCACATTACAACTCATAATCGCACGAACCACTCACGTGCCAATAGAACATTCCTCACATAGAAGGCAAGTAGACAAGAGCATGTACAACGGTCAATGACTTTAGGATTCATCTTCTAAAAATGATATGGGTGATTTAACAATGTGTATGCTTGTGAAAGTGTTCTACCACAATCCAAGTCAACAATTAAGAGTAGAGACAACGAATGATAGATAAGAAATGATAACCACGAAATGTTCAGTGTAATAAAGGCAGCAATGAAGTTTGAAGCAACGATTAGCAAAACAAGATTAGCTACATAGAACTAAGGAAATAGTGCAACACGGAGGGAGACAATTAATAGTATGCTACAGAGACAACAATTAAGGAAAAGTACAGAAGACTGGGGAAATGACAATAAGAGCCCTACCGAGGTACTGCCTCGTAGTCTTAAATTATAAAATGAATCACAAACTTTCCTTATATCATCTCGGGAGCCTTAATATTTAGTTTTTGAAAATCATATTTCCCGAAATAGCATCCCGTGTTTTAGCCCACCTTATCACACTGCATGGCTTCTAGTAGTTACCCTACTAGCCACACGTTTCAAGCCCACCTTATCTCATCACATGCCGAGCCTAATCTCAAGACTCAAGTGATGACATCAACAACTGGAAAATTAATCTATAAAGTGTCGGTTGGCCAAGAAAATTAATACTAATGAATGATGTTGAAAATAAAACGAGTTACATGTTACCAAGAATGATACTGTTGTGGATTAGAACTAGTAGTCTGTGAAAAAAATGAGTAGATAATATTGACAAGGAACAAGAAGGAAACAAGGATAATGTATCAAAAAATATTTTGTCGTGGCAAGCAACTGCCTTGTCACGACCCCAGTTTCCCCCCGTAGGATGTTGTGACACACCTAGTCTCTATGACTAGGTAAGCCAAACACTGACTGAATTAATAGAAGAGTTCTCAACCATCAACCGATAAATAGGAAATAGAAATCGTTATACATAACTTCAATCCAAAACCAGCAGTACAAGTCATAAGCTCTACTGAGTTTTCTAGAAAATCCCTAAATACAATTGCTCGGAATAGAATTAAACAGTACAAGTAAAATACCAGAGGTGACTCCGAGGCCTGCGAACACGATGGCGGGTTTACCTTGAGTATCCACAACAATGCTTGACCAGTCAGCTAATAATCCACAACAACCGAGGCAACTGGATCTGCTAAAAAATATGCAGAAGCGTAGTATGAGTACACCACAACGGTACCCAGTAAGTATCAAGACTAACCTCGATGGAATAGTAATGAGGGCCAGTCAAGACACCTACCGGACTAAACAACCTGAACAAGTGTGAAGGTGAACTAAAGAGAAACAATATTAATATAATGCTAAGCAGGATAAGGAATACAAAACAATACTTGCAATGATACACTATTAACATCAATGTTTAACAGAAAGCAATCAAATAATAATGTTGTATAGTAAGCACATCACAATCTAAGTCTAGTGAAACCAAATAAAGGAAAACCAACAACAACTCAATAAGAACAACGACTTTCACACCAGATCTGTTCAAGCATTTTCACGAGGTACCGAACCTCATAATCACAGCTTACGGGTCCTAATTCATGAACCCTAATCAGTTGGAATCTTGTGCCCACATTACAACTCATAACCGCATGAACGACTCACATGCCAATAAAACATTTCTCACACAGAAGGCAAGTAGACAAGAGTACATACAATGGTTAATGACGTCAGGATTCATCTTCTAAAATAGATATGGGTGATTTAACGATATGTATGCTTGTGCAAGTGTTCTACCACAATCCAAGTCAACAATTAAGAGTAGAGACAACGAGTGGCAGATAAGAAACGATCACCACGAAATGTTCAGTGTAATAAAGGAATCAATGAAGTTTGAAGCAACGATTAGCGCAACAAGATTAGCTACATAGAACTAAGCAAATAGTGCAACACAGAGGGAGACAATTAATAGTATGCTAAGGAGACAACAATTAAAGACAAGTACAAAAGACTAGGGAAATAACAACAAGAGCCCTACCGAGGTACTACCTCGTAGTCTCAAATTTTAAAATGAATCATAAACTTTACTTATATCACCACGGGAGCCTTTAATTTAGTTTTTGAAAATTATTTTTTCCGAAATAGCATCCCGCGTTTTATCCCACCTTATCACACCGCATGGCTTCTAGTGGTTCCCCTACTAGCCACACGTTTCAATCCCACCTTATCTCACCGCATGCCTTTCAACACCCAGACCTTATACCACCACATGCGTATCAATAATAACAACAACTCAACAGAAACCTCGTGCAAATAACATAACAATTATCTCAAGAATAACACGTATTCAAAAACATAATAACTCAAATAAATGACTTTCACAATATGTGCCCACATGACACAATATTTCCTCAAAAACAATTTCAATATCACAACCACACATAGCCCTCAGCTCAACAACACTGAATACAACAACGACAACGACAACGACAATAATAAAAGAATACGACAAGTAAATCAACTCAGGAACTTCAAAACACAAAGAGATGGAAGAACGAGCTCACAAAGAAATACACAACAGGGAATAATATTCTTAATAAGAATATCTCAACAAGGAAGAGATAATATGTAGCAATGATTCCATAAAAGTACAATTCAACTATATGAGGGACAATATGTATCAATGATTCCGAATGAGGATAAGTCAACAATGATAAGGGATAACAAAACTTCATTTAGGTGAGCAATTACGGAAGAAATACAACAAATTCAATTAAGAATAAGTAGATTATGGAAAAGAAAATAATAACTTCAACTAATGATAGGCAATTATAAAAAAGATAATAATAACTTCAATCAAGGATAAAAAATTACAGAAAGGATATCATGGCAATAAAAGAGGCAACAACTTCAGTTAAGGCACATAAGAATTTAATCGGTAATAAGGGTAAAACAAGAAGCAATTAATTCCAAATAAGACACGTAAGGGTGAATTTAGTAAATGGAAAATTTTACATGACAAAACAACTTCATGTTTAATGGATATAAGAATCTAAGAGCCCTAAACAACCAAATTTATACAAATACGCCCGGGCACGTACTTGTCACCTTCCGTACACGGCCTTCACATGAGACAATTAGCACCAACGACTCAAATTCTAACGGGTAGTTCCCCCACACAAAGTTAAGCAAGATACTTATCTCAAGGAAGCTAGACAGTTACTCTAAAATGACCTTCTCGAGTGAAACAACCTCCGGACGACTCAAATGTTGCCAAAATAACTTCAAACCATAAATAAAACTCATAGGAAACAATTCCGGATAATAAAGCTTGAATCTTTAACAAGAACTAAAAAGTCAACCCACGAGCCCGCACCTCGGAACCCAATAAAATTCACAAAACCCAAACACCCATTCGATAACGAGTTCAGTCATACAAGAACTATCAAATTCTGATATCGAATTGCCCTTCAGATCCTCATTTACATTTTGAAATTTTTTATAAAGTTTCCCCAAATTTCCAACTTAATTCACAAATTAAATGATGAAAATAACAATGATTTCATGAAATATAATAAGATTCGGGTAAAGAACACTTACCCCAATGAATTTCTTGAAAACCCAGGTAAAATCTCCCTAAGCCGAGGTTTACAACTCCAAAAATGATAAAAATGGCTAACCCTCGAAATAAAGTTCTTACATTTTTTGCCTAGTGATAAATACATCGTTATCGCGGAACATTCCTCGCGATCACGAAGAAGAAAAATTAAGGCCGCCAAAAATGTTCTTCGCGAAAGTGATATCAAGATTGCATACGCGGTGATCAAATTTTTAGACCCTATGCGAATGCGTCTTTGTACTCGCAACACGAAGAGAAAAGTTTCCTGATGCCCTTTTCCGCCTTACCACTATGCCATCGCGGACCACTGGATGCGAACGCGAAAGGAAATTTCTGCCTGCCTCCCGATTACACTATGCGAACGCGATTGCTTTATCGCGAACACGATGAAGGACACCAGATACCAACAATCATCAGTCCAATAAAGAAGGAAATGGCCCGTAGCCCAATCGAAAAACACCCGAAGCCCCCGGGACCCCGTTGAAACCTGCCAACAAGCTCCATAACATAATGCAGACCTGATCGAGGCCTCAAATCACATTAAACAACATGGAAACTACGAATTGTACCTCGTATCGAACTTATAAGTTTTCAAATCTTCCAACTTCCAAAACGCGTGCTGAAATATATCAAATCAACCCAGAACGACGTCGAATTTTGTATGCAAGTCTCAATTGACATAACAGAGCTAAACCAACTCTTGGAATCCAAGCCCGATATCAACAAAGCCAACTCATGGTCAAACCTCTTAACCTTCTAAAACTTCAACTTTCCAATTATTCGCTAAAATGCTTCAAATTATTCTCTGGACCTCCAAATTTAAATCCGGACGCACGCCTAAGTCCAAAATTACCTTATGAATATATTGGATTCATCAAAAAAACCATTTCGGAGTTTATACACTAAAGTCAAAACTCCAGTCAACTCTTACCGCTTAATCTTCTAAAACAAGACCTTCTTCCAAATTGACCCCGAATCATCCGAAAAATGAACTCGGCCTTACACGCAAGTCATAACACATAATACAAAGTTTCTCGAGACCTTAAGCTACCAAATAGGAAGCTAATTCTCAAAACAACCGGCCTAGTCGTTACATGCTTTGAAAGCGACTTCGACCGACTGCGTGCAAATTGTTAAGACCGGTTTCTCCCCAAGGTTCCACAACACCTCCAAACACATGCACTCATGGCTAGAAGTTTTGAATTTGCACCAAATAATTGCCTAGAATTCGGTTGAAGAAGAAGAGAGATGAAGGTGTTATAATGTGTTTTTAGAAACTTTACAAAACAACACCTAATATAGGTAAAATGCTAGAGCCGTTACAACAAGAATAATTAAATCAGTGGTTATAAAAATAAAAGAGTGTTAAAAAATTCAAGTAGGAGTTACAAGAATTCAAGTAGTAGTTACAATAAATTAAATTATAGCTGTTACAAAGTAATAAATAAAACATTACAAAAGTCAATTCAAAGAGAATGAATTTGGACATATTCTGTTAAGCATGACACTGGACACTTTTCTGGTAAGCTCTAAAAATGAAGAAATAAATTTTAGCAAAACTACATTTGTATTAGGCCTCACGTATACCTCTCATGCAAGAAGGGGGGGGGGTGGTGGATAAATCGACCTGTTTTGCCTTCAGGACCATGTCTCATGTGTGCCAGACCACTCCCTTTTACTAACTCTTTACAATCCCAACAAAGAGCAATTCAATATCAAGAGAAGGAAAAGACTTTTCACAACCAATGAGGGACACTTTGTCTTTAACAAAAGACAAAGAAGTAAAGAAGGAAAATGGACCACAAAGAAATATTTGAATTTGCATTATAAATAATACCAACAATCCCCCCCCCCCCCACTAAGGCAAAGGCGAAAATAAAATAAGAACAATTCTGGGCAAAAGAAGGAACATGTAGTTAAAGTCAATATCTTTCGATTTGAATTGAAACGTAGTGAAATGAGGCAACAACTAAAATCCATAGTGAAGTACTCTTGAACTGAATGGATATTAGTTGAAACCCCCACAACATATACTATATCCTTAATTTTATGCAAACTCCGTGATACTAACTGTCATGACCCGAAATTCCAACCTTCGGGACCATGATGGCACCTAACATTTCACTTTCTAGGCAAGCCAACATTAGAGGATTCTTTAAACTAATTTTAGTCAATTTCAATTACAGAATCAATTAAGCTACATAGATGCTAAAACTGAAATGCGGAATAACATAAAGCCCATAATATTTGATACAATTTGCATTTGGAGTCACAACTCACGAGCTTCTAAGATTTACTACAAACAGAGTCTGAAAGAAATAGAACCGTTCTGAATGAAAAGAAACAGTAAAGAAAACAGAAGGGGACTCCAAGGTCTGCAGACGCCAGAAGATCTACCTTGAGTCTCCAGTATGTATATCCAAGCAACTAGCCTCACGATCAGCTAGGGCCGGTACCAAAATTTACACAAGAAGTGCAGAGTGTAGTATGAATACAATGGACTCCATGTACTCGTAAGTGCCAAGCCTAACCTTGACGAAGTAGTGACGAGGCTATGACAAGACACCCACATAATAAACCTGTGCAGATAACGGTATATGTACAAGATAACAACAAGTAACATCTAAACATATACTATTGGGAGGGGGACATGCTAAAGGGGATACAAGATACGAGAAATACAATGGATATAATAACTAGAACAGTCAATATGCCTTTAACCAGTGAAAATAATTAAGCACAATAAAGAAGATCGCACGGCATCAACCTTCGTGCTTTTACTCTTAGCCTCACAATGAAACAATGATACTGCACGACATCACCCTTCGTGCTTTTACTCTCAACCTCACAATATAAATCAATAGATACGACACGATATCACCCTCCGTGCATTAACTCTCATAACATGGCAGGGCATCATCTTCGTGCATTAATGCTCACAGTATGGAACAACATCTCCCTTCGTGCATTAACACTCATAATATGACACAACATCACCCTTCGTATATTAACACTCAATTATGACACGACATCACCCTTCGTGCATTACACTCTCCCTTACCACATAACAATGAACAAGTAATAACAGGGAGATAGAATCAACACGAACAAGCCTTACTTCAACAATGGTTCCACAATACCAATCTCAACTTTAGAATAAATATTCAATTATCAAAAAATCCCATAAACATGGTAAGAGCGACCAATTTAGTAAATAACTAATGTAAGCATGGGTAACATGATCAAAGTAAGCAATAAACTACAAGGAACAAGTCCCACCCACATGTAACTTGACAACAACACATAAGTACTCGTCACCTCACATATACGTTGTACGCAACATCTAAACATATAGCAAATAGGCAAACAAGTCCTAATCCCTCAAGTCAAGGTTAACCAAGACACTTACCTCGCTCCAAAAAGTCCACGCAAAGCTCAATCAAAGCTTTGCCTTTCAAACAAGCATCCGAACTAATAGAATCTAGCAAATTACCAAACAAATGATTCAAATTAAGCCTTAGGAACTACCCACGATTGCAAAGGATTCAATTTAGGTCATTATTGGAAAAGTCAACTCCCGGGCCCGTTTGGTCCAAACCCGAAATTCGGATCAAAACCCGATTACCCATTATCCCCGAGCCCGGTTATGTAATTTGTTTCGACCTCAATTTGAGGTCTAAATCCCCATTTAACAAAAATCCCTAATTCTACCCAAAATCCCAATGTCCACCATGAAAACACAAGATTTTAGGTTGAAATCTTAGGAAATGTAGTGAAAGATTGAAAGAAATTAGTTTAGAATCACTTACCAATGATTTGGGGAAGAAGATTTCTTTGAAAAATCGCCTCTAGGGTTTCTATGTTTGAAAAGTTGAGAGAATGAGCAAAAACCCATTTTCTCAGCTATTTGATCAGTTGCAGATATTGCATTTGCAACCTGTGAACCTCGCAATGTGAAGAAACCATTGCAATTGTGAAGCCTATTCCAACTATGCTTTCATTGCATTTGCGATGAATTGTTTGCAAATGCGAACTATGACCTTCCGCAAATGCGCCCACCTGATCGCAATTGCGATCCTGTACCCGCCTGGCCCACTTCGCAAATGCAAAGTATTTTTCGCAAATGCGAACATAAGGTGGCCCGGCTACTCAAATGCGAGATCAGAGACCTGCACTAGAACTGAAACACACCAACAATATTTCTAAGTCCAATTTCACTCCATAGCCTATGCGAAACTCACCCGATCCCTCGGAGCTCCAAACCAAACATGCACACAAGTCCAAAAACATCATACGAACTTGCTCGCGCGATCAAATGAAATATTCAAGAAAATTTTGAAACTTCTATTTTCACAACCGGGCGTCCGAATCACATCAAACCAACTCCGTTTCTAACCATATTTGATAGACAAGTCATCAATATAGTATTGGACCTATATCGGGTTTCGAAACCAAAATGCGGATCCGATATCCAAAAAGTCAAACATTTCAAAACCATTAAGCCTTTAACTTTCAAATTTCTACAAAGTGCGATAAATCGGGCTAGGGACTTCCGAATTTGATTCCGGGCTTACGCCCAAGTCCCAAATCACGATACAGACCCACCGGAACTATCAAAACACAAATTTGGGTCTATTTGCTCAAAACGTTGAATGAAGTCAACTCAAATAGATTTTTAAGGAAAAAGTTTCATATTTTTCTCAGTTTCTAACATAATAGCTTTTCGAAATAACGTGCGGACTGTGCACGCAAATCGAGGAAGGCTAAAATGAGGTATTTAAGGCTACATAGCGCAGAATTAGGTTCTAAAACATAATATGACCTATCCAGTCATCACATTCTTCACCTCTAAAACAACAATTCATCCTCGAATGGACATAAAAAGTACTTGGGTTGGTTAAAAGGTGGGGATATCTACTCCGCATGTCCGACTCGGACTCCCAGGTAGCTGCCTCGATGGGCTAACCTTTCCACTGCACTCGGACTGAAGGATAACTCTTTGACCTCAACTAACGAACCTACTAGGCTAGAATAGCCACCGACTCCTTCTCGTAAGTCAAATCCTTGTCCAACTAGACAGAGCTGAAATCTAACACATGAGACGTAGCCATGATATTTTTGGAGCATGGACACATGGAACATCGGATGAACTGCTGATAAACCTGGTGGAAACGCAAGTCTGTAAGTCACCTCTCCCACTCTTTCAAGAATCTCAAAAGGCCCGATATACCCAGGGCTCAACTTTCCCTTCTTTCTGAACCTCATCATACCCTTCATGGATGATACTCGGAGCAACACTCTCTCTCCGACAATAAATGCAACATCACGAACTCTATGGTCAGCATAACTCTTCTTCCTGGACTGAGCTGTGCAAAGTCGGTCCTGAATAATCTTGACCTTATCCAGGGCGTCCTGTAATAAATATGTACCCAACAGCCGATCCTCCCTAGCTCGAACCATCCAACTAGTGAGCCATCTGAATGCTCGACTTGTAGCTGTTGTTGTAAGGAAACTTCGCAAGTGGAAAGATTTGATCCCACGATACTCTGAAGTATATAACACATGGGTGGAGCGTATTTTCCAATATCTGAATAGTGCACTCAGACTGTCCATCTGTTTGAGGATGAAATGATGTGCTCATCTCCACATGCGTGCCCAACTAACGTTGTATTACCATCCAAAAGTGCAAGGTGAACTGCGTACCTCGATCAGAAATGATAGATACGGGCACACCACGAAGACGGACGATCTCGCGAATGTAAATCTCTGCCAACCACTCTGAAGAATAGGTAACTGCCACAGGAATGAAGTGCACTGACTTGGTCAGGCTGTCCACAATGACCCAAACTACATCGAACTTCCTCTGAGTCCGTGGGAGTCCAACAACGAAATCCATAGTGTTTCGCTCCTACTTCCACCCAGGAATCTCTAACTTTTGAAGCAAACCACCAAGTATCTGGTGCTCACACTTTACCCACTGGCAATTTAGACACCGAGCAACATATGCAACTATGTTCTTATTCATTTTCCTCCACCAATAATGCTACCACAAGTACTGATACATCTTGGCGGCACCCGGGTGAATTGAATATTGAGAACTGTGGGCCTCCTCAAAAATCAACTCACGAAGTCCCTCCACATTAGGCACACAAACACGACCATGCATCCTCAAAAATCAATCATCTCCAACAGTAACCTGTTTTGCACTGTGTCCTTAAGGACAAGAAAATGAGGGTCGTCATACTGCCGCTCTTTGATGTGCTCAAATAAGGAAGACCGAGAGACTATACAAGACAGGACACGACTAGGCTCTGAAATATCCAACCTCACAAACTTATTGGCCAAAGTATAAACATCTGATGCAAGAAGCCTCTCATTGTCTGGAATGTATGCAAGACTGCCCATACTCACTTCCTTTCTACTCAAGGCATCGGCCACCATATTGGCCTTCCCGGGATTATACAAGATGGTGATATCATAGTCTTCCAATAGCTCCAACCACCTCTTCTGCCTCAAATTGAGATCCTTTTGCTTGAACAAATACTGTAGGCTCCGATGATCCGTGAAAACCTCACATGGCACGCCGTAAAGATAGTGCCTCCAGATCTTCAGCGCATGAACAATGGTTGCCAACTCTAAGTCACGGACATGGTAATTCTTCTCATGAACCTTCAACTGCCGTGACGCATATGCAATCACCCTGCCATCTTGCATCAACACTGCATCGAACCCAACACGGGATGTATCACAATATACCGTATAAGATCCCGAACCTGTGGGCAACACCAACACCAGCGCCACAGTTAAAGTAGTCTTGAGCTTCTGAAAGCTCGCCTCACAATCGTCTGACCATATGAACGGGGCACCCTTTTGGGTCAACCTGGTCAATGGGGCTGCTATAGATGAGAACCCCTCCATAAACCGATGGTAATAACCCACTAAACCCAAGAAACTCCGAACTTCCGTGGCTGAAGTTGGTCTATGCCTGTGCTGAACTGACTCAATCTTTTTAGGGTCTACCCGAATGCCCTCTGGTGATACAACGTGCCCCAAGAAAGCGACTGAATCCAACCAAAACTTGCACTTTGAAAACTTAACATATAACTGGCTGTCTCTCAGAGTCTGAAGTACAATCTGAAGATGCTGCTCGTGCTCCTCTCGACCGTGGGAGTAGATCAAGATATCATCAATAAACACAATCACAAAGGAGTCCATATAATTCTTGAACACTCGGTTCATCAGATCCATAAATGATACTAGGGCATTTTTCAACCCAAAGGACATCACTAAAAACTCATAATGTCCGTACCGAGTCCGAAAAGATGTCTTAAGGACATTAGATGTCCTAATCCTCAACTCATGGTAGCACGACCTCAAATAAATCTTCGAAAACACCTTTTCACCCTGAAGTTGATCAAATAAATCATCAATCCTGGACAATGGATACTTGTTCTTGATGGTGACTTTGTTCAACTGCCGGTAATCTATGCACATCCTCATCGATCCATCCTTCTTCTTCACGAAAAACACCGAAGCACCTAGGGCGAGGCACTAGGTCTAATGACGCCATTATCAAGAAAATCTTGCAACTGCTTCTTCAATTTTTTCAACTCTGGCGGGGCCATATGGTACGACGTAATAGAAATGGGTTGAGTGCCTGGAACCAAGTCAATACAGAAGTCGATATCCTTGTCGGGTGGCATCCCTAGAAGGTTTGCATGGAACACCTTTGGAAACTCACAAAAAACTGGTACTAAATCGATGGGAGAAACCTCCGCATTCGAATCGCGGATATAAGCCAAATAAGCTAGACACCCCTTCTCGACCATATGACGAGCGTTCATATAAGAGATAACCCTACTGGTAAAATGGTCAGGAGTCCCTCTCCTCTCTAATCGAGGCAAACCCGACAAGGCTAAGGTCACTATCTTAGCATGACAATCCAATATAGTGTCATAAAGTGACATGTAATCCATACCCAAGATAACATCGAAATCTACCATATCGAGAAGTAAAACATCTACACTAGTCTCAAGACTCCCAATGGTAACCAAACACGAACGATAAATGCAGTCTACAACAATAGCATCTCTCACAGGTGTGGACACATACACAAGAGCACTCAAAGAATCACGAGGCACAACCAAATATGAAGCAAAATAGGATGACACATAGGAGTAAGTTGAACCCGGATCAAATAGGACTGAAACATCTCTACTGCAAACTAAAATAGTACCTGCGATAACAACATGAGATGAATCAACCTCAAGCATGGCTGGAAAAGCATAACATCGGGGCTAGGCCCCACTACTCTGGACTACATTTCTAGGACGACCCTTTGCTGGCTGGCCTCCACCTCTAATGGCCTGACCTCCACCTCCAATGGCCTGACCACCACCTCTAGCTGCCTGACCCCTACCTCTAGTTGGCTGAGCGGGAGGTGAAGTACCCGGTGACGTGACCATGGCATGAGAACCCTGATGTTGTGAACTGCTCAATGCATGAGGGCAAAATTTAGCAATGTGCCTCGGATCACCATAAGTATAACAAGACCTCGGCTATTGTGACTACTGACCCAGAAACTGACCTTGAAACTGACCCTGCCGACCTGAGTAACCACCCCAAAAACTCTAGTGCGGAGGTGAACTAATAGGAGCTGGTGGTGCATTGTAGGCTAGCTAATCGGAATAAAGCATATGAGGGCCACGTCCACCTGAAGCACCGTAGGATGCCTGGAGTACTGAATAAAACGGCATGGGAGGATGGACTCTACCATAAGTACACATGCCTTCAGAAGAGGCACTGCTAAACCCACAAGAATGATGAGGCCTCTTGTCAGACCCCTGACCTCCCCCTGTGCAAGAACCATCTTGACTCGCCTGCGACATTGGCAGACGCTTGAAAGAAAATCTCACTCCCAGTCTCCTTAGCCATATGCAACTTGATAGGCTGAGCAAGTCCCTCAATAAACCTCTTCACCCTCTCTCTCTCTCTCTCGGTAGGAAGCAGAAGAATATCATAAAGGGCCAAATCCACAAAATGGGTCTCATATTGAGTGACGGACATACTGCCCTGCTGGAGACGTTCAAACTACCGATGATACTCCTCTTTCAATGTGATAGGAAGGAACTTCTCAAGAAATATCTAAGAGAACTTGTCCCAAGTAAGATCAGGCAACCCAGCTGGTCTGGTCAATTCAAATTCCTTCCACCATCTCTTAGCTGAACCCGTCATTTGAAACACAGCAAAATTGACCACATTGGTCTCAACTATCCCTATGTTCCGCGGAACCTCATGGCAGCCGTCAAGATAATCATGTGGTTCCTCAGAAGGTGAACCACTGAGGTGAACTGGAAAGAGCTTGGTGAAATTTTCCAATATCAATAAGCCCTCAGATGACATAGTTGGTCCATCACCGACCTGTGCTGTAACAAGCAGCTGAGCTACTCCAACTGGCTGAGCTGCTGGAGTCTGATACTGGGGAGCCATCTACTCTGGAGTGTGAGTAGCGGGAGTCTGTGCTCCTCCCCCAGTCTTAGAGACGGCTGGTGCCACGGGAAAAAACCGTCCTGGGCCACACTCTCCATAAGGCCCACCAAACAGACCAAAGCATCCTGAAGCACTAGGGTGGCGATGAACCCCTTCGGAAACTGAGCTGGTCCGACAGGAACAGTCTGGGTTGGAACCTCCTCATCAAACTCTACCTGAGGCTCCACTGCTGGTGCTGTTGCTCGAGCTCTAAGCTAAGCTTTGCCCCTGCCTTGGCCTCTGGCATGGCCTCGGCCTCGACCTCTACCCCTCGTAGGAGCTGCCACTGGGGGCTCTAGCTGCTGCTCAGCTGAAGATGCGGTACATGTTTTCTCCATCTGCGAGAGAATAAGAGTAGAAGAGTTCAATTAGCAATGAGATAAAAAAATCGAACGACAGAGAAGAATAGAAGTGAAATCTGTTCCGAAACTTCATAGCTCTGAAAGATAAGTACATACGTCTCCGTATTGATCCTCCAAACTCTACTAAGCCTGCTCGTGAATTGTGAGACCTAGGAAACCTAGTGCTCTGATAACAACTTGTCACGACCCGGAATTCCCACCTTCGGGAAAGTGATGGCGCCTAACATTTCACTTGCTAGGCAAGCCAACATTAAAGGATTCTTTAAACCAATTTTAGTCAGTTTCAATAACAGAATCAATTAAGCTAAATAGATGCTAGAACTGAAATGCGGAATAACATAAAGCTCATAATATTTTATACAATTCGGATTTGGAGTCACAACTCACGAGCTTCTAAGATTTACTACAAACAGAGTCTGAAAGAAATACAACTGCTCTGAATGAAAAGAAACACTAAAATAGGGAAAATAGAAGGGGACTCCAAGGTCTGCGGATGCCGGCAGACCAACCTTGAGTCTCCAACGCAAATCCAAGCTACTATCCTCACGATAAGCTAGGACCGGTACCAAAATCTTCATAAGAAGTGCAGAGTGTAGTATGAGTAGAACCGACCCCATGTACTAGTAAGTGTCGAGCCAAACCTCGATGAAGTAGTGACGAGGCTATGACAAGACACCCACATAATAAACCTGCGAAAATAACAGTATATGTATAAGATAACAACAAGTAATAGCAAAATATGTACTATTGGGAAGGGGACATGCTAAAGGGGATACAATATACGAGAAATACAACGGGTATGATAACCAGAACAGTCAATATGCCTTTAACCATTGAAAACAATTAAGCACAATAAAGAAGATTTCACGGCATCACCCTTTGTGTTTTTCCTCTCAACCTCACAATGAAACAATGATACTGCACGGCATCACCCTTCGTGCTTTTTCTGTCAACCTCACAATATAAATCAATAAATATGACACGAAATCACCCTTCGTGCATTAACTCATATAACATGGCACAACATTACCCTGTGTGCATTAACGCTCACAATATGGCACAACATCACCCTTCCTGCATTAACACTCATAATATGGCACGACATCACCCTTTGTGCTTTACACTCTCCCTTACCACATAACAATGAACAAGTAATAACAGGGAGATAAATCAACAAGAACAAGCCTTACTTCAGCAATGGCGCCACAATACCAATCTCAACTTTAGAGTCAATATTCAATTATCAAAAAATCCCATAAACACGGTAAGAATGATCAATTTAGTAAGTAACTAATCTAAGCATGGATAACAAGATCAAAGTAAGCAATAAACTACAAGGAACAAGTCCCATCTCGCATGCTTTAACCCGAAAACAATGCATAATTACTCGTCACCTCACATATCCATTGTCAACATCTAAACATGTAGGAAATAGGCAAACAAGTCCTAATCCCTCAAGTCAAGGTTAACCACGACACTTAGCTCGCTCCAAAAGGTCCACTCAAGGATCAATCACAACTTTGCCTTTCAAACAAGACTTTGAACCAATAGAATCTAGCAAATTACCAACCAATTGATTCAAATTAAGCCTTAGAAACTACACGATTGCAAACGATTCAATTTAGGTCATTATTGGAAAAGTCAACTCCCGGGTCCGCTTGGTCCAAACCAGAAATTCAGACCAAAACTCGATTACCCATTCATTCCCGAGCCTGGTTGTGTAATTTGTTTTGGAATCCGACCTCAATTTGAGGTCTAAGTCCACATTTTGCAAAAATCCCTAATTCTACCCAAAACTCCAATTTCCACCATGAAAACACAAGATTTTAGGTTGAAATCTTAGGAAATGTAGTGAAAGATTGAAAAACACTAGCTTAGAATCACTCCAATGATTTGGGGAAGAAGAGTTTTTGAAAATCGCATCTAGGGTTTCTAAGTTTGAAAATTTGAGAGAATGAGCAAAAATCCCGTTTTTTCATGTATTTGGTCAGTTGTAGATGTTGCATTTGCGACCTGGGGTTCGCAAATGCGAAGAAACCATCACAATTGCAAAGTCCATCCCATCTCTGCTTTCATATCATTTGCGATGAATTGTTCACAAATGCAAACTCTGACCTTCCGCAAATGCGACCACCTGATCGCAACTGTGATCCCGTACCCCCTGGCCCATTTTGTAAATGCGAAGTATTTTTCGCAAATACGAACATAAGGTGGCCTAGCTACTCTTCTCAAATGTGATGAATTACTCTCAAATGCGAACCCATTAGAGGTCACAAATTGATATTTAGCTTAAAGTATATGTATTTATATGTATATCGCCTCATGTTTTACTTTTGTTTCGTGGATTTAGGATGTAAAATGTGTTGATTTATATTAATTTGATGTGTTTTTATATGTAGGAATGACCCTGGAGAAAAAATAAAAAGTTGAATTTTCAACGCCACAGGCAGCGGCCCACGCCACCTGTGGCATCCAAAATAGTGTACTTACAAACTAGCGCCAGGACCAGCGTCGGGCACTGGGCTGGATGCTGGTGGTGAGAATTAGGTATAAATTCGCTTGGGACAAGGTTATTTTGGCCCTAGACCTACCTAACGTGTATAAAATCACGACTAAGCCTATTTTTGGAGGGGAGGCGCGACTTTGAAGGATAATTGACGTGGAGGAAGACACACTACACTTGGATGAGGCTTTCAACTAGTTTTTCTCCTCTTCTCTTCATTTTATCTCATAATTTATTAATTCTAGAGTTGTTGGGTTCTACATGAACGTTGTAGTTTGAATCTTGAATTGTTCTTATTATTTAATCATATTGGTTTATTTATTCAATCTTGTGCTTAATTATTTGATTGCTTGATCACCAATTGAATACTATCTACGAATCTAGGATTGAACTCGAGAGAGGGAATTCTAGATTGCATANTAATCGTTGCCTGGTTACAATACATGAATTGTTAATGCATTCTTGTTAATTCTAATTCTATAGGAATATATGCGTTATGTTAGCTTAAATAGACAAATAGTACTTCGGGAGAAGGCTGCGAGTAATATTAACCCTGTCAATCTATAAACCAGATAAATTAATTAGACGATTTAAGTGGAGCACTCAACGGGATTGTTAGTTAACCCATAGCTCTAGAATATTCACTCACATTGAATTCGTCTCTAAAATTCGCCAACTTGTTTCTTTAATTTCTTAGTTTGCTACTCTAGATTAGTTGTAGTTAAATAATCAACACTTTAGAAAATCGCTTGAATAGATTAATTGTTTGGGTTGAATTTAGTTGATAGTTAATCACAAGTCCCTGTGGGTACAATATCTGGACTTACAATCCTATATTACTTGTCGACCACGTATACTTACGTGTGCGTTTGGGAGCAACAAGTTTTTGGCGCCGTTGCCGGGGAATTAGAAATTAACTATTCTACTAGATTGGATTTTTACTTTTTGTATATTCAAGTTCTTATTTTTGTCTTAGTTTAGTATTTTATTATCTTTGTTGACATGGTATCTTGGAATGAGAATTGGTCGAATATTGGTTATTCTTATTATGGCTATCCTTGTCCACATTGTGGAGGACCACACTTGTGGCAAATTGTGCATCTCAATCTGATGAGTGAAATTTTTGTAATGTGTGTGGTAGTCAAGGTGACCATTGGGATGATTGTCCTAATTCTTATTATCCCTCTTAGAGCTCTTATTATAATATTTCTAATATTTTTTTTGAGTTTTATAGGAGCAAGGAAGTGAAGAATATGGAATGCGTTGCACGTATTATGGACATGATGAGGCAAGTAGTAGCCGAGCAACAGGACATGATGAGGAAAGTAGCCGAGCAACAAGTTCTTGACGCCTTAGTGATCAAAAGACTCCAGGATAGAATGAACAAATTAATGGCCAATTTCCAAGAAGAACCTCAACTCGACGAAGAGAGCGAGTTTCCACAAGAAGATTACATTGAAGAAGCATATGTCGTGAGCCAATCTTGGCTAGAGGAACAAGCTCAACTGGTAAAATTTCATGGGGTTCTACGTAATGATTTTTCAAATATGGTAGAACAACTGATAGATGAAAGAACTGAGCTCAGGCAAGAGATAGACCAATTTGGCTCAGATATCCATGACATACAGGCTCAATTGAATAAAAGGTTTGAGGCGTCTGATTCCCAACATTCAATTGTTGTAGATACTGACCAGCTTGTGGAGCGGAAAGATTAATTCTAACTATTCAACCAAATTATTAATGATGCCAAGGTTGACGAAGTGTGCGAAAGTGAGGATGTTAAAAGTGAAGCGATTTTAGAGTTGGAGCGCATTGGACCTCATTATAACCATTTTTCAACATTGTGTTTGGTTGGTGACATGAGAATTGATCCATTCGAGCATATAGAGGAGTCAATGGATGGGGAAAAAGTGTATATATTCTGAAATTTGTGATGCCAAGGAGACAAAACGACATCCCTCACTTAAAGGCCAAGAAGTACAAGATGCGATACCTATTGCTTGGTTCCTTTATTTTTACACCACTGTCTCAGAAACGTGACAGAAAAATTGATGCAAAGTTGGGGGCACAATTCATATCCTCAAAGTGGAAGGAAAAGTGGTGAAGTGATGGCGTCGTGTCGCGCCGTTAAATCGGGCACTTGTTGGGAGGTAACCCATATTTACTACTTTCGTTTATTTCTATTTTTTTCTTATTATTGTTGTAGTATTTATTTTTGTTTTTAATAGAATTATAAGCATAGGGGGCAAAACCGTTGGAAGAGTGCAAAATCGAGTTTGACGGTGAGAACTAAGTGTGGTGTGACCACACAAAAGACCATGCATGGGGGAAGTCTGAGTACCTCATGAGCGGCTATTGCTTCGGCCTTTCGCCTGACAAGGAGTTTTCTTTTCACCCTACTTTATTTTATATTTTTTATATGCATCGAGGACTATGCATAGATTAAGTGTGGGGTGGGAGGACTACTTCTCGTGATGTATTTTGTATAACTTGTAATCAATTAGTTTCTTTTAGTAGTTTGACTTAGTCTAGTTTTAAATCTAGTGTGTTTTAGAAAAAACAAATATTAGAAAAATCTCGAACTTTTCCCGACAATGAACCTTTTGGATAATTTTCTTGAGGGATAAAGTCCGATTAAAAATACCAAAAAGATTTTTTTGTTTTTTTAGGATAGCTAAGTAGTATCCCTTGGTTTTTATTTGGGCGCCGGTTCTTTTACAAGGGTGTAGCTCGAACCGGGTACTTTAATTTTTTTTAAGAGTAGTTAGGAAGAAAATGAGTTTCTCTAAGCTAGCTAATAACATGTTTGGTGCTGACACATTAGGCTATGACATACATTCTGTCTTCCCGTGTATTAGGTTTGAATTGTGACATCTAAGTAAAGTAAATAGCCTATTTTGTGACGCTTTTGCTCAGTTGTATGACTTGTATGCCACATAGTGCAATGTTGCTTAAATTTATCAATTATGTGTGCTTGCTTGACTTGAGAGTTGAACAAAACCGTCTTGATTAAGTCATGTGCAATGTGTGTGTGAGGATTTGTGATCTTCTAGCTATCCTGTGTAGTCTAGAACTTTTTCTGTATGTTAATCGAAGCGAAATAATTAAGTTATGCTAGTCTAGGAAATGATGTATGTGTTTCTTGGTTGATCATAGATGTGCTTGTCACATAAAGATACAATTTTTCTTTGCTAGATCCTTTGAGCCTATAGCCCTTTCTTTTGGCAATCACATTACAAGCCATACCCCTATTTTGTTCTTAATTTGAGATTGTTAAACTTTTACCTCATAAGGAACTTAGTTGCTAAAGGATGTAAGGTGAGAGATTGGGGAGTAGCTTTTGAGTGGAACCATGGAAAGGCCCTGTGGTGCACTAAAATTGAAATCAAAATTCACTAGCCGATGAACTTTAATATATGGATGTGTGTGTAGAAAAAAAGAGAGAAAGAAAAAGAAAAATTGCAAGAAGAGAAAAAAAAATGATAGTCAAAGTATGTAGAAAAACACCTCCAATTCTTATTAAATTGTGTTAGTGGGAGTATAGAAGTGCTTAATTGAAAAAAGGGCTATGTTGTATATGGTTAGTGGAAAGTGAATTGGTTGAGAAGAATATGTGTTTGAATTGTGAGTGTAGTGTATTAAAGTGCTTAGGAGAGTTAGTCACTATTCCTAAATGTATCATACCCGTTCCTTAGCCTACATTACAACCTTAAAGTCATAATTGATCCTAGATTTGGCTCATTTAGATTAGTAGAGATATACACTATGGGCAAGCCTATGGTACAACCACGAGATTCATATGAATTATTTGTGAGAGTGAGAGTGAGAGAAAATTGTTCAATGGTGTGATTTCCTTAATTTATATTCAAAGGCATATTTGAACGTGTGGACTAGTCTATGTTCACTCTTTTATTTGTTGGTGAGGGCACATGATCTCATGAATGATTGGTAATATTGTAAACTTTCTTGTTGGGTAAGTGCGTGAGTTGAGAGTGCTTAGTGGTTACAAGTCGGCTTTTGAGGTTGGGTGGTTAAAAATAGGTTGTTGGAATTGATTGAATTGTAATGTTATACTTGGGCATGCTTAAACGGGAAGAATGCTAATTTTTGTATGTTCATGCTTGATTGCCGGTATCGATCATAGTCAAGGGTAAAGTGTGTGGTTAAAAGTTGAAGTGCTCCTCTATAGTTGAGATTTGTACGTAGTTGGGGGTATATTTGATAATCATATTGCTCGAGGACGAGCAAGAGTCTAAGTATGGGATGTTGATATTTATCTTAAAGTATATATATTTATATGTATACTGCCTCATGTTTTACTTTTGTTTCGTGGATTTAGGATGTAAAATGTGTTGATTTATATTAATTTGAGGTGTTTTATGTGTGGGAATGACCCGAGAGAAATTGGGGGCAAAATGTGCGAAATTAGAGCCAAAAGGGTCGAAAAAATAAAAAGTTAAATTTTCAGAGCCCCACGCCACCCGTGGCGCCCAAAACAGTGCACTTAACAAACCAGCGTAAGGGCTAGCTTGGGATGCTGGGCTGGACGCTAGTGGCGAGAATTAGTTCCAAATTCTCCTGGGACAAGATTATTTGGAGGGGAGACGCGACTTTGAAGGAGAATTGACGTGGAGGAAGACACACCACACTTGGATGAGACTTTCAACTAGTTTTTCTTCTCTTCTCTTCTTTTTATCTCATAGTTTATTAATTCTAGAGTTGTTGGGTGCTACATGAACGTTGTAGTTTGAAGCTTGAATTGTTCTTATTATTT
>ML310868.1:0-24898 GCA_005239505.1 Nicotiana paniculata
TGAATTCACCTATTAAATCAATGTAACGACACTCATCTTCTCATTTCAGTTTCATGCTCAATCTACTTCGACATCAATTACTATTATACATAGTTAATTATTCGTGTGATATATAATTTTGTTACAAACAGATGCGGCTTATACGTTCAACGCACGTATCTAGAAACTAATTATTATAAAAGCACAAATTTATCGTGCTAAATGTTGAGTGACTAAAATATCTCTAAAATATTAATCAATTTTTATACATTTAACTGTTTATATTAATTTTGAGAAGAACATATAATGGAAGGACACAACTGAAAATAGACACGTTAGGATGAAGAGTTGTAGTAGAACAAGGACTCAATAGTGGAAGAAATAGAATTATGAATGAATAAGAAAAGTAAATCCTAAAACTAAATATTTTAAAATTTTCCTCTAGCTCAGCGTGGAACAAATATGTTAGAATTGAAGGAAGTTAGTTCAATTGTATATAGTCAGATATTTTCAAAGTATTAAAATAAAAATAATTAGTTTACAAAATTGAAGAATTTCTTTTAGTTTTCGTTTTGAATTCCAAGACGGGAAAAACAAGGGTTGGACTAATTTTGTTTTTTAAAAAATATTTTGAGTTTGTTAAAAGAATTTCTGTACATTTTACACTGTATTTTGTTACAAATCCAACATACTTAAACGATTTTGTGTTTGATTTTATAGTTTAGAAATTTGACTTGGACCCTCCTTTTCAAGTTCCGGACATTAATACTTCTTTTTATTATTTATAATTATAAGCTAACATAACTGTAGATCAAAGGAAGGACTATAAGATCACATTACAACGCATGATCAAGACTAAATCACAGTGGACTGAAAGAAACTAAAATTTATAGGGATTAAGCTTAAATTATTCTTCACAGAAATTATTTCACATTGGATAAAATCGTTATACATTATGACCGTCTAATGTTTAATAGCCAAACATTAAATTCTTTAAACCTGAGCCTAATTCATACTAATTTCACACAATATTATTGAACAATGGTGAATTATACATTCACTGACTCAAATTAATTTGCACAAATATTTATAAATTTGATGGAACTTTCTTTCATAAAGTTTGAACAAGATGTCTACTATCTTAATTACTTCATAAGAAAAGCTCAATTCTATTTTGATAGTTGACAGTAAACGAATGTGTGCTGGATGATCAACCGCTAAAGATGCTGGTGTTACGACTTTGTCATTGACCCGAAAGATTATTCGGGTTACATAAAAATTACAAAGCAATGGCCAATTACGCTTTGAATTGACATACTAATTTACTAACGGTGGATGTTAATTGATGTTAATTAGATACATTAATTAGTTAATTATATTACTCTAACAAATGATACTATTAGAATATATACGATTAAAATTTTATCTTTTGTACAAATTATGTGATGCTTTGTCACGATCCAAAACTCCCTCCGTAAACTGTCGTGACGGCACCTAGTCTTTACGACTAGGTAAGCCTAACAAATTGCGAAAATAATAAAAATGGAAGTAAAACTTAACAACTAACTGCAACAGATAACCAAATAACTGGTAACAATGCCGCTCGGCATGTACAATAACCAACACTCTAGTAATACACAATATTCTCAAAATCCGGAACATCATAAGTCACACGCTACAGAAGGAAACTAGTATCTCTATACACCAGAGTCTAATAAAAGAAGTACGGAAGGTAAATGACATAGGAGAGAATAGAGAAGGACTCTGAAGTCTGCAGACGCAACAAATATACGTTGAAGTATCCAAACTGTCACTGCTCAATGATGACGTGGCTGATAAGAAGTCCCTGGATTTGCACACAAACATGTGCAGAAGAGTATCATGAGTACACTACAACGGTACAAGTAAGTGCCAAGCCTAACCTCGGTCAAGTAGTGACGAAGTCAGGTCAGGGCCCACTGGTATATAATAACTAAAGCAGGAGAATGTAGCAATACAATAAGAGACTGAAGTTTAACAAAAATGAAAATAAAGCAAAATAACAGTACATCACACAGGGGTAAACAACAAGGGGATCTCCCGAGATACCGTCTCGTAGTTCCAAGGTAAATATGCAAAGAGATCTCCGAGGTATCACCTTGTAGTCTCAAAAATAAATTTGCAGGGAGAACTCCCGAGGTACTGCCTCATAGTCTCAAAGTAAATGTGCAGAGATAACTCTCGAGGTACCGTCTCGTAGTCTCAAAGTAAATGTGCAGGGAGAACTCTCGAGGTACCGCTTCTGTAACGACCCGAACAGTCGTTTTGAGCATTTGTAGTTCGCTCGGTAGTTTGGGGGCACGAGTATCTCCGTATGATGTATTAGGACTTGTGTGCAAAATTTGAGTTCATTCCGAGTTGATTTGATATGTTTCGGTGCGAGATTTTGGAAGTCGAAAGTTCATTAAGTTTGTTTTGAGGTGTGTTTCATCGTTTCGATGTTGTTATGCGTGATTTGAGGCCTCGAGTAAGCCCGTGTTATGTTATGGGACTTGTTGGTATGTTCGTACAGGTTTTCGAGGGGCTCGGGTGAGTTTTGGATAGAATTGAGTTGTGTTGCGCTCGTTTTTCTTATGTTTCGACGTCGTTTCTTCAAGCATAAATGGTACCACATTGAGAAAATAAGCTCCGATTTATCTTTTTGTTAAAGCATTAGATCCGTACCGTAATTACGGATCTGTAGCAAAAAGAATCATCGAATTTGGACATCGTATGAGGATTTTATAGTAATTTTACTAAGAATTGAGTTGTCAGATTTTTCAGATTAATTACGAAATTGCCACTGACTTCATATTTAAAAATCTGCACTATTTTCAAATATTGAAATATCTCCTTCATTATAAGGTCAAATGGAGTGATTCAGAAGCCTATCTTGACTGAAATTTCACAAGGAATCTACTGGAGGCATAAAAAGCAAGTTTTGGGATCATTTGACATGTAAAACGAGGAAGAACAACTGAGCAAAAGTACTTAATATCGAAAGTTTGTTCATTTGGTCATATTTTGAGTTGGGGAGCTCGGATTTGGACAATTTTTGGAGGTGATTTTCACCATATGGATTGGAGTAAGTGTTCTATACTCGATTTTGGTTATATTTCATGAATCCATCTTCGTTTTTGGCATTTGATTGATGATTTCAAAGTGAAATTTGGGGATTTTGTCTAAAATTTCATAAAGTGAATTTTTGAATTTCGAACATCGATTCGGAGCCGGATTTGAGTAAAACTAGTATGGTTGGACTCATAATTGAATGTGTTGTCGGATTTTGTGAGTTTTGTCAGGTTCTGAGGCGCGGGCTCGGGTTGGGCTTTTTGGCCGATTTTGGGCTTTTGATTAAAGATTCGACCTTTTTCGAGTGGGATTGGTTCCTTTAGCATTGTTTGATGTATTTGAGTTGTTTTAGTTAGTTTCGAGCTGTTCGAAGGTCAGAACGCGCGGGATGACATTTTTGGAGCACCGCTTGGCTTGCTCGGTATTGGAATTGACTTGTTTGAGGTAAGTAACTCTTCTAAACATAGTGCTGGGTATGAAATCCCGAATTACGTGCTATGTGATTTATATTGAGGTGCCGCACATTCTAGGTGACGAACGTGTGGGCGTGCACCCTGTGAATTGTGACTCCGTTGTTTCTGTGGTACTGTGTAGTTATCTGATCTTACCTATAACCATGAAATTTCTAAGTACTTGAGCTATTGAGCTGTAATCCATGCTAGAATCCATTTCTAGGCTACATGCTTATCCTATTAGGACCCACTGAGGTCATTTCTGCTATTGAGCTGTCTGCTTTCATTGCATTATATACTCAGTCACACACATTCATATGCATATCATATCTCAGTATCTGTCATTATTTATTGATACAACACATTATTATTTTTTGGGCTGATATTCATGTCATTGAGTGCCTGAGAGACTGGAGAGACTGATGACTGAGTGAGGCCGAGGGTCTGATGATGAGGATATATATATATATATATATATATATATATATATATATATATAGAGAGAGAGAGAGAGAGAGAGAGAGAGAGAGAGGATCGGGCTGCACGCCACAACATGTTTTACTGATATATGCCATGATTGGCTTGTTATAGTGCTTGGGCTAAAGGAGCCCCTCCGGAGTCTGTACACACCCCCAGTGAGCGCAGGTACCTACTGAGTGTGAGTTCCGAGTGTCGAGTGATTGGGAGGATTGAGTGACTGTGAGGACTAAGTGACTATGAGGAATGAGTGATTGTGAGGACTGAGTGATTGTGAGGAGTGAGTGAATTGGTACTCTGAGAGTATGCATATGGTTTTATTACTGAGTTGCATCGCATTTGACATGCACATGACATACATGCATAGAGATGTATTTTTCTCATGTCGTACGGTATTACGTCATTCATGACTTCTTATATATGTCGACATATGGGCATAGAGAGGTATTTTTCACTTGCTATCTGAAGAGAAGATGAAACATCATATTTACTGTTGAAAGGATTTTTGGAAAAAATGCATAGTTTTCAAACTTGTATTTTTGACGTTTTCGGTAAAGGAGTTGGGTTTTCACTGATATACTTGAAAAGCGAAATTATTTTCGGAAAGCTATGAAAAAGCTGAGCATTTTATCTCTGAGTTACTTCTTTGTTTAATTGATTTATGTTGTTATAAACTGTTGTTGGCTATTGGTGTTGGACCCGACCTTTGTTCGAGCTCGTCACTACTTTCAACCTAAGGTTAGGTTTGTTACTTACCAGTACACGCGGTCCGTTATACTGATACTACACTTCTGCACATTGCGTGCAGATGTTAGCTTTTGTTGTTGTTGTGTTCGATGGTTGTCGAATTTGAAGACGTACTCGCATTCCGGTTGTAGCCGCCTCTTGTTCATGGTAGTATTAGATTTATCAAACTCTGTTTATATACTTTTTAAACAGAAGATGTATTTACTTTATATCAGTTTTTTTGTAAATTCTACTTTTAGAAGTTCATGATTTGTACTACCAGTCCTTGGGAAATGTAATAGATCCAGATAATTTATTCTGTTTAATTGACTTGTTAACATTATTGAAATTGGATAGTTATTAGTTGGCTTACCTAGCGGTTGGGTTATGTGCCATCACGACTACCGAATTTTGGGTTGTGACAGCCTCGAAGTCTCAAAAGTAAACACACAACTCAAACCGACAAATACGATAGTTAACAACAATAATTCTACAGTTAAGACTGATAAAGATCAAGGAAAAATAGGAAATCAACTAGGCATGCTGCACAGAGTTCAAATAAGTAGTTAAAGCACGTAGATATGTGATATTAGACTAAAAAGGATAACTACACATGCTCGTATAACTCAATTAAGATGAAAACAAGTTACTAATCAGTAAAAAAATTGGGTTTTACAACAAATAGCCCATGTACGCACTCGTCACCTCACGTACATGGCACTCACATATCACAACAGTACCAAATCCTAAGGGGATTTCCCCCCCACAAGGTTAGGCAAGTCACTTACCTCGGACCAAGCTCAATCAATTAGTAACAAAGCCTTTTCCACGATTTTCCGACTCCGAATGACCCAAATCTAGCCAAAAGCAATTACATACAATAAATATAAGTATAAGAAACTAATCTAATTAATGAAATCAAGGCTTAAGCAAGAAATTAGAAAATCGCCCCAAAAAGTCAACCCGGACCCACGTATCGGAATCGAGTAAAAGTTACAAAATATGAACACCCATTCACTCATGAGTTCACTCGTACCAAAATTATCCAAAGCCGATATCAAAATCCCAATCAAAACTCAAAAATTCGGTTGAAGAACTTTTCCCATTTTTAACTTTTCAACCCAAACCCGAAATTAAAAGGTGGAATCAACTATAGATTAATGGAATATAATCATAAATGAGTCCAGAATCATTACCCAATAACTTTCTCTGAAAATCCCCCAAAATTTCGTCCAATTCCGAGCTCTCTATCTCAAGTTTTGATAAAAATGGCTAAACCCTCATTTTTAAAATGTTATAGACTGCCCAGGTATTTCCTTCTTGGAAAATGCGGCCACGCCCTCGCGTTCGCGTTGAACAATTAATCACTGACCAAAATTCATCCATCCCGAATTCAAGTGACCTCTCGCGAACGCGTGGATTTCACTGCCTGCTGCTTCACGAACGCGATCTCCACTACGCGAACGCGTAGAACAAAGCCTTTAGGTTCGAACTGCTCTACTTCCTCTACGCGAACGGGATGCCCCTTCACGCATTCGCGATGCACTCCTGAAAAAACCTCTGCAAACTCGGCCCCCACTTTGAGACTGCGAACAACAATTTTCCTCCTGTCTCCAGCTCCTCTCCGCGAACGCGAAGAAGGAAACCATAACTGGAGACATTAGAAAATCTACAATTTCTCACAAGTCCAAAAAGATCCATTAACCACCCGAAATCAACTTGAGGCCCCCGGGACCTCAACCAAATATACCTACAAGTCATAAAAAACCATACGAACTTAGTTTATCCCTCAAAACACATCAAACAACAACAAAAATATGAATCACCCTCCAATCCAAACTTAATGAACTTGAAACTTCAAACTTCTACAACCGATGCCGAAACTTATGAAACCATGTCCGATTGACCACAAACTTTGCACACAAGTCATATTTGACGTTATGAACCTACTCAACCTTCCGGAATCGGAATACGATCCCGGTATAAAAAAGTCCACTTCCGGTCAAATTTCCCAAAAATTGAACTTTCGCCATTTCAAGCCTAATTTAGCTACTGACCTCCAAAACACAATCTGGACACGCTTATAACTCCAAAATCACCCAACGGAGCTAACATAGCTGACGAAACTCCATTCCGGAGTCATCTTCACACAGTTACAACTACAGTCAAAATCATAGAACTTAAGCTTCTGTTTTAGGGACTAAATGTCCCAAATCACTCCGAAACCACAAACAAAACCTCCCGACAAGTCACATAAGCAGAAAAAGATATGGGCAAAGTAATAAATAAGGGATCAAGGCTATAACTCTCAAAACGACCGGCCGGGTCTTTACATTCTCCACCTCTTAAAACAATCGTTAATCCTCGAACGAGTATAGAGACATACCTGAAGTGGTGAAAAGATGAGGATAGAGGCTGCACATATCATGCTTGGTATCCCAATTCGCCTCCTCGACCGAATGACCCCTCCACTGCACCTTCACTGAAGCAATGTTCTTTGACCTCAGATTTCGAACTTGCCTGTCCAATTGGACTGAGCTGAAATACAACACATGAGACGGATCACCGTGATACTTCTAGAGCATAGAAACATGGAATACCAAATGAAATCCTGCTAGACTGGGAGGTAAGGAAAGCTCATAAGCAACCTCCCCAACTCGTCGCAACACCTCGAATGGGCCAAAAAACCTTGGGCTCAGCTTTTCCTTCTTTCCGAACCTCATGATGCCATTCATGGGCGAAACCCAGAGCAAGACCCACTCTCCAACCATGAATGCACATCTTGAACCTTCCGATCCACATAACTCATCTGTCTGGACTGGTCAGTGCGAAGTCGATCCTGAATCACCTTAACCTTCTCCAAAGCATCGTGAAACAAGTCTGTACCCAATAACCTAGCCTCGCCCGTCTCGAACCAACCTACTGGAGACCGATGCCACCTACCATACAGAGCCTCATACAGTGCCATCTGGATGATCGACTAATAACTGTTGTTGTAGGCAAACTCCGCAAGTGGCAAGAATTGACCCCACGAACCTCCAAACTCCATCACACTCGCCCGGAGCATATCCTCTAATATCTGAATAGTGCGCTCAAACAGTCCGTCTATCTGGGGGTGAAATGTTATGCCCAACTCCACTCGAGTACCCAACTTATGCTGTACGGCCTCCCGAACCGTTATGTAAACTGCGTACCCCGGTCATAGATGATAGATACCGACACTGTCATGACCCAATTCCATTATAGGCCGTGATGACGTCCAGCGCCGCCACTAGGCAAGCCAACGGTGAACTAACCACTTGTTCCCCTTTTAAATAAATTTTTAAGTAATTAAACTTTCCTTGTTTTAAAGGATTAAGAGACAATAAGCTTAAAATAAGTAAAAATGAAAGCAACTAAATGCAGTAATAATCATAAAAATAACCAAAACCACAAGTATACTAGTGCGTGTGCCAAGACCTGGTGTCACAAGTGTATGGGAACTAATAGATTATACAAAACTCTAGTTACTGCCTAAAATCAAAATATACAGAAATGAAAGTAAGGAGAAACTCTAGCATGCTGCGGAATGGCTCAGGAAATGGAGCTCACCATTAGACCTCCAGGTAACGTGGGTGCGCGCTGGTGTGATCGCCAAATGCACCTACTTCTGATCCTGCACAGTTAGTGCAGAAGTGTAGAGTGAGTACATAAACAACATGTACCTAGTAAGTATCAAGTCTAACCTCGAAGAAGTACTGACGAGGGGTCGACTTCGACACTTACTATGGGCTAATAATTTAATACAGAAATTCTAAAATAGCAGGAATTATATAAATAACAACAATAACCCACTATCAGGCAGGGACAATTAAATTCTTTCACAAATTAATAAACTCTAAGTAAATTCATGTCATTTATACTTGTAACCTCGCAACTACAATTTAATATCAAACATAGTTAGGCTTCGAGTATTATTAAGAATGAATTATGCCGAGGTCGTACGACCCAATCCAGAATAACGTGTACACTGCCGAGGGACGTGCGACACGATCCATAGATGCATCTTTTCCACCGCCGAGGCGTTCAGTCCGATCCACAAGAAGGGAGGATACTTTATAAGGATTTAACTTTCATGTTATAATAAGGCCAATTCACTATGCAATAAAATTTTCATTTACGATCAACTAATCTGCTCAAAGATTAAGCAAGTGAAACCCGATCATTTACAGTTCTTCCAACAAGTTTTTAATATAATTTATGAATTTAATTAACAAGTAGGTGAAAATATTACAAGTAATTCATGATTTGGGTCTTAAACTACCCGAACATAAGCATAAATAGTAGCTACACACAGACCCTCGTCACCTCGTGCTCCCCCACAATTAGACACAAATATTAATTTGAATTACCTATGGGGTAAATTACCTCTTAAAAGGTTAGACAAGAGACTTACCTCGTCTCAAAGCCTACTTTCCGGTCCAAGATTGCGCTCAAATCCTCAATTCAGTGCTAAACGACTTGAAACTAGTCAAATGTTATATAAAATAATCAATACATGTTCAAAAGTTCATATTCTAACTAGCAAAGTGATTTCCCAAGCCTATTTGAAGAATCCCTAAAATTCACCCTCGGGTCCACATGCTCGGATTCCATAAATTTTTGAAGAAAGTTGTTACCCATAACCTCATGAACTCAAATATATGATTTTTACTAAATTCCATAACCAATTTCCTGTTTAATTCCCATTTTTATAAAAAACCTAGGTTTTTCATCTAACCCATAATCTATGTATTAAACTCACATTAGGTAGAAATTACTTACCTTCAATAGCTCGGTTGAAATCCCCCTTTTTGAAGCTCCAAAATCACCCAAGTATGTGAAAAATGGGAGGAAAGTGTCTACGTCCCATATTTAAAATAAGATATTGCCCAACTATTTTCCCCTCCTTTGCGAACGCAGAAGAAGCCTCGCGTTCGCGAAGGCCAAAGATGCCTGGGCATCACAATCGCGACAGCTCACACGTGAATGTGAAGAGCAAAGCGTACTGGCCCCTCCCCGACCCCTTTCCCTTACGCGAACGCGAGAGGGGATTCACGAATGCGTTGGACTAGGTTCACAAGGTTTCGCGAACGTGAGAGCCTAACCGCGAACGAGAAGGGAAATTGCCCACAACCCCAAATCCTTCTTCGCAAACGCGATGATCCTCCCACGTTCGCGAAGAAGGAAACTAGAACTGGAAAATCTGGTTTCCTAAACTTAGCTCCGGGCGGTTCGAAATGCACCCAAGCCGCTCGGGACCCCGTCCAACTACACCAACAAGCCTATAAACATAATACGGACCTGATCGGACAAAATGGTGATGTTTCAGCCTATGAGATGCAAAGGTATGGAGGTATCGATCGCTGGATAAAAGAAACAGGTGATGCTTAGTTATATGAGAGAATGAGACAAGACAAGGCTTGGTCTTGTGTGAGATGAGGGCAGTGCTTAGCCCGATGCGAAGAAGGGAGACAATGCTTAGTCTCATGTAAAGAAAGGCAACACTTAGCCTTATGCAGTGTGGAGGCAATGCTTAGCCTTATGTAGTAGGGATGCAATGCTTAGCCTCGTGCAAAGAATGGAGACATTGTTTAGTCTCATGCAAGGAAAGGCAATGTTTAGCCTTATGCAATTTTGGAGGCAATGCTTAGTGTTGACACCCAATTTTTACCAAAATATTTTTTTAATTGCATATATGTCTTCAAAATCATGCATTAACATCAATTGGTATTTTTCCATAATTTTTCACATTTTTATTAATTTGCCCAATATTTTATTTCTAATAATAATCATAAAATTGCATCATAAATGATTTTAAAATATTTCTTGATTTAATATTACTATTTATGGTCCTATTAACTCTAAATTATTTCATAAATAGCCAAATTGGCACCTTTTGATTATAATTGCAATAACATTGCAATTATAGCCCACACATACATTTTTGTGTTATTTTACCAGAAATTAGTCCATTGTATTTTAAAATACTAAATGACTATTTTAAAGACATTTCTATGCATGAAAATCATTTTATAATTAGTTAATTATTTTACAAACTATCTTTATTCAATTGTTTTGAGTATTTAATAAACGACCCTCTTTATTTTCAATTTTAGCCTGAATACTAGCCCAAGACCCTTATAATTTTGGCCCAAAAATCTTAGGCCCAAAACATTACTTGCTCGACCCAATGCCTTAGCCAATCCTGGCCGTTGATCATTTTTGATCAACGGTCCAGGATTTCCCTACGATAATTAAACTAAACGACCCCCCTAACCGTATTCATTCGACACCCTTCCCACGTCGTCACCCTTTCCTTTCTCTCTCAAACGCTCTCTAGCGGAAACCTAATTCCCCTCATCGTCACCTGCTCACACCACCATTCTATGGTGTTTCTTCTTCATCTCAGGCCTATATCGGCCTCCTATTTGCTATGGTTTATCTGTCTCTTAGATCCTTGAGGGGATTTCAAGGGACCTAGGCAGGTCTGGTTTGCACCTTTTGAGTTCCTTGCCTGGTTCAGGCTATTTGCTCGACCTTGAGTAAGAACCTTTCTTATTTTTGTTACGAATCCATGGTTTTCTAAGCTTATGTTCTCGTCTTTGCTATGCTTTCTAAAAACCCTAATTTTTATCTCCGATCGTCTCAGATCTGAGACGAATCGAACAACTCTCACATGTTTCCCTTGAAAGTTTTCTGGTTTCAATCGATTTTCCGATTTTCCTAAACTAGGGTTTACTATAAATCATCTTCTCAAAGGTCTTTCTGATTTTAAATGTTTAATTAATTATTCTTAAGAGTTCTTGACTGATTTAAGCAAAGGTTGCCTAAACCCTAATCGATTTATGTGAAAACCCTAATTTTCTGATGTTTGCTTCGATTATGAGTTTTTCCATGTTACCTGTTGTATTGTTTCATTTTGTGTTCTGACTTACATGATTTCCCCTTAGTCAAATTCAGTGCCTTGTGATTTTTACCCTAGTTCATCTCTATTAGGGTTCCAGAGTCAATTTTTCGGCTAATTTCTATGTGTTTATGGAGTTTTATTTAGCCTATTTTTCTATTTGTGAAAGTTGATATTTTCCTCCCCATAAATCAGTACTACTTTGAAATTTTGATTGACCGATTCGCTCTATTAAAATTCATGTGCATAATCCCTGATTTATTTCCCTTGTTTATGACCTTGATTAGTCATGTTTGCCTTATTTAATCACCCTTAATATTTACTGATTCCATACGTGATTATTTCCTTAATTAGACTCCTAATTATTTACTCTTTACTTAAGTCTGATTTGAACCTCTTTCCTGAAATAGTTTTTGTCCTTACCGTTGGTTAATTACCCCTTAATTAAGGGAAGACTGTACTAAATCCTTTATAGGATTGGATTCTGTGATCCCCAATTACTGCCTACTGATTCCTTTTACCTTATGTGCTTTGCTCTTGAGTTTCTATATAAACTCTTCTATTCTACCTCTTAACACACGGACATTAGTTCACAAAAATACTCTTACACTATAAAAGCTCTCTGCTCTTCTCTACTACTTACGGTATTCATTAGTCTAGATGGCTGTAAGCCAAGGCTAGATATTACACAACATCTACTTTGCATTCTGTGTTTTCTCTTCCTAACTGTTATGCCTCTGATTAGATTTCAAAACCTAAACTCTATGTGTTTCATTACTGCTCTATTTCATTGACCATGAATTCAACCTGTTTTCCTGTTTACTGCTTTGCTTAGCATGTTTAAGTTCTATCCTATTCAATGTATAATTAGCATGTCTACACTTCACTTAGTTATCTAATGCCTAACCAGTCGGTTTGTTGACTTCTATTTAATCCCTTAACTATGTGATCCTGTTGGTTACTTGATGTATATGATTGACTCTGCCTGTATACTTAATCCTGTTTAAAGACATGTCCTGCTTTCTACCTTACATATATGATGTATGTCTTAATTGTTTGCTGTGCATGACTAACCTTCTAAGTCTCTAAGACCCTAAGTGTTTTATGCAGTTGTTGTCTGTTTCCCCATACCCCGTCCATGTACCCCCCAATGTGGCTCCTATATGTTCCTAGTCCCCTCTCATCCCTGTGTGACATTGGTTTGTTGAATGTCTATGTATCCTATGGCTGATTGACTATGTGCTGAACTTACTCTCTTCAGAACTGATTTCAAAAAATGTGTTCTTACTATTCTCGTGAATGATTTTCACTCTTGGCCTTCTCTTAAAACTAATTTCTATTTCAGAAAACCTTTTCACTCCTAGAGTCATCTATATACTATTTTCTTATCAAAAACGTTTTAAAACTATGTCAAGCACTCTCACTTTACTCATAACTCCATAGTTTTTGCCCCTCAAGTGTGTGTACTGCGTTGGGATCCTTTTGAGATTCCTTTGAACTCTGGCACACTGGGGCTAGCCATTCCACACTGCACATATTTAGTCCCTATTGGGGAAAATCTGGGTGTGAGCACTGTCCGGGATCCTTGAGGTCCTTAGGAAACTCTGACACACCTGGACACAAACTTGGCTATGAAATCCCTTGCATTTGAGACTACTGAAGGCCTGGTATCTCCAGGTTTGTTTTGGGCCTGGTTTAGGCTCCCTATAGTTTGATTTATACTTCATTTATGTGATTTATGAAATCCTGGTCTATAATAATCCTTTGTAAACAGATATTGGCATAACTAGTGAAAGGGAGGGTAGCTATATGATCCTGCGGGGTAAATTTTGGGTAGGACTCACGCTTTAGGATTTACAATATGCTAACCCGCTCTAGAAATCATGTTCTAGGCTTGTGCGATGCACTTGAAATCATGTTCTAGGATTGCTATGTTATTTGCATTAAAACTATGCTGAATCTGTGCATTAGATATCCTGTTTTAGGGCACTCACATTTACTGCTTTGCACATTAGAAACATGTAGTAAAACATCACTCTATTTCTGATTCTGTATAAATCATGATCATTTAGAAATCATGCCACTAGGCTATTAAAACTGCCTAGTAAAATAGTCATCTGGGTGTGCATTAGATATCCTATTCTTAGGACTCTGTTTGCATCTGTTTTGAATCATGTCTATTCGACTAGATAAATAGCTGTCCATGAAAAGGTTTAAAATATATTCACGCGTATATCATGTCTCTAAATACAAAATAGTTTAAATCACTTGTTATAATATGTATCACCTAGATCAGCATGCCCATAGGTTGAAATAATCTTAAATTGTTTAAATAGCTTCTATAACTGTGATTGCGTATAGTTGCACGCCTAGGCAAGCCTTAGGTAGTTAATATCCTTGCATAAAATTGGAAACTGTATTTTTGATTGTTTATTGCTAAGTTTTACAGGATTTAAAATCAGTAGGAAAACTGATTAGGACCCTGCCATTGAGTTTGTAAGACAGTGTTGCATATTTTGTATATTAATGTTCACCTAGACATCCTATCCTAGGACTCTTTCTCTGAAATCACCTGAATCTGTGTTTGAGGCGTGCTGCTTATTTGTCTATATATATTGAGGCAAATATGAGCCCCTTAACTGCTTCCCCTATTTGATTGTCCTATGTGTTATTTGCTGTTGCCTAGATATTTCCCTTTTGAATACCTTATGGGTTGTCTAGAACTACCCAGATTTAGAGGTCCTAAACTCCTCCGGGACCACAAGGAAGGGACGGGTAACAACACGCTTAGAGTTTGTTAATCAACTCGCTTATATAACAGCTAAGGGGTGGGATACTGGGTAGTAAAAGGATATGATGACCTGTGTGCTAATGCAATGTGTATCTCCTCGTTGAGGAGTGATTACCAGGTATTGCATGGATATGATCCTATAGGATAAATAACTTAGGACCCCTTTCACCCATTTACATATGTGTGCTTAGACTGCTAATCTGTTAAAACCTTTATTCATTTACTTATGTGTGCTTAGACTGCTAATCTGTTTAAAACCTATATTCATTTACGTATGTGTGCTTATACTTCTTATTCGCACCTGATTAATTCACAAAGTAAGTTTGGCCGGGACTCACAGTGGTGGACTTCAAGGGGTGCCTAACACCTTCACCTTGAAGTAACTTCAAGCCCTTACCTAATCTCTGGTTATACAATTAGTATTATAAATAACCCGTAATAGGTTCCCTAACTCACCTTAATTCGTTAGGTGGCGACTCTTCAAATTCCTTACATCCCTTTTCCCAAAAGGAAATGAGTTGTCCCAATAATGTCAAAACCCTGACTAATTCGAAAGGAGAGGAAAAAGGGGAGCGCGACAGCATGGCGACTCTACTGAGGATTCTAGGCTTTTACCGTACAAACCGCTTTGTGAATTTGTGCCTTACTCTGTTAATACCTGCACCCTTACCCTTTCTCCTTTATGTGCAATTAATTGTTATTTATTTTTTCCGAAACGAAACTGACATGTTTCTTTTTTTCCTTCTGTTACCGCTTTCAATTATAACTGCTGTATTTATCGCTTTCATAATTTGCAAATACATGAAAATATGCTGTTTATTTCTTATTTATTGCTGCATAATCATGCTCAACATCATACTCCACTCGTGCCTATACAAATCATATAGCAACGCTTGATGAGTGGTTGCACTCTTCCAATTTATATCACCCCCTAAATTCGGAAAGTCTTATTTGTGGTAAAACCAGTCGATCAACTGTGCCTTTCCCCCTCGAGGGTACCGGTCTAGACCCCCATGGAAACCTTACTCTTGTTCTATTGTGCATGCATCATGGTCAAAACTAGCCGGTTAATGTGTCGTCCGCACAATAACACTTTAAGACAGCCTTATCCTTAAGTCCACTGGGGTTTTCATAATCTCAACGGACACGATCACGTTCTGTGCATTAATTTGGAGAACTAAATGCCTGCATGCTAATCATAAGTGTATAAATAGTCGAGTCTGGTGGGGGAAATGGCCTAACCATTTTTGTCTTACAGAAAATGAGGCACGAGGTCCCCAGATTCGGTATGGTCAGCAATATCCCAACAATGCTCCTAGACTGGTGGGAAGACCTTTCCTCCAGTGACAAGAAACATGTGAAGAAGGTTCTTCTGGGACCAAGTAGATTAGATTTATTCGCTTTTCCAAATGTAATAAAGCCAAGTGCCAATAATGACTTATCTTTATTATCTTAGTGTCGTTTTGGGATTCATATTAATGAAATGAGGCATTTTGGCATCTAAGTTCTCCAAATCAACTTGTCGCTAGGCCTACCTCGGGCACAACGAGGCTCCTAAATTAAGACGCGCATTTACATTCCTGCAATATGTGTTTAAATGCTGCAAATACTTTCGTCATAACCCTCACCGACTTGTTACCTTTTGTTTTTTATTTTATTTCTTTTGATTATTCCCCTTCCCTAAAAGTTGGTTCGTGCATTCTGGCATCATCAGCATACCATACAAGATTCAGGGGCCCTCCACCTCTCCTTATCCTAGCCCGCCTAAAGGAAAAGGCAAGGTGGAGAACTTGAGCAACATCACACCAGTTGAACACCCAGAGGTTTCGGACAGTCGGGGTACTCAGGTCCAGAATGATGCTATGTCACAACTTGAACAAAGGCTACTGAAACTTCAAGGAGAACTTGAATATGTTCGGAACCTAGCGAACTTGTCCTTCTCACTTAGTGTTCCAGATGTCTGCCACCTGAACACTCAAAACCCCGCAACACCTCAGAATATCCCCAACAAACAGAATCCTCCTGCAACTCACCACTATATAACTCCACAACAAATTCAAACCATCCCACCACAATACCAACAGAACACCTGCCACACACCCCGAAACACCCCACCAATCGTTCCTGAACCACAAAATTCCACCGACGATCACCTCTATGCTCAAGCACCATGCCACTAGAACAACCCCATATATGTGGAGACTCTACCTCACTCCACCCAGCCCATTTCTTACACACCGGAATCCAGTGAGAAGGATATGCTCATCAGAAACTTGGCCAAAGAACTCAAGAAATTGACTAGCCGAGTTCAAGGCGTGGAAAGAGGTAATTATCCATGGAGATGGGATCAACCCCATCTACAACTGCCAGACTATCCCGGTAGTTGAGGGTAGAAGAAGGCTTGGTGGAGAAACTTACCACCACATCGAGCGGGTCAATGCAATAAATAAGGATAAGTGGTGGAGTAGTAAGATTGAAAGCATAATGAATTGGAGTGGATACGAACCTTGCAAGGGTCTCGGTAAGAATCTTCAAGGCATTTCCAAGCCGATACAGCTGAAGCGTCATGACACTACCTTTGGCCTGGGCTATCAGTACACTTGGAAAGAGTACGACTACTGGTCGCCACCATGGCGCGGTCCTTACTATCCATTGGAGCAACCCATACCGCTCTTGGAACAGATTTTCCAGCAAGCCGACGTCATATGGGGATCAGAGGAGGAGGAAGCGTTAGCAGCCTTAAGGAACTTATTCCTAGAGGACGAGGATATGGACTGTTGTGTTATTATCGAGGAGGAGGAGGAAGGCCCTACCATCTAAACCGTGAGCAAGGGATCATTCCTCAGAAACTGGACTGTAAGACCATCTAGGGCCCGACGAGTCCCGGGGTAGCAAGGCTGAACAAGCACTGTTTATTTTATTTGCTAATGATATCCTTTTCGCATTTTTCTGTTTTAAATAAAATCCCCAGTATTCCAAAGCATTTGTTTAAATTATTGAAAATCGATTTTATGTTTCAATGAATCGGTATTTATTATTATCATTTTTCTCTCGTACTTTTATCTATACGACATTACTATTTCCTGTCTTGATGAACCAATGACTGTGACATGCAATGAGACAACGCAACAAAAGGATAGTGATTCAGAAGAAGAAGATACCATACCCGAGGAAATCTTCAGAGAAGTGGAGGACTTTGAAAACAAGCCTAAGTCCAATCTGGATGAAACTAAAGTAATCAACCTGGGAGATTCAGAGACTGTCAAGGAAACTCACATCAGCATCCACTTGTCGTCGTCAGAGAAAGAGGAGTACACACAATTCTTGAAGGAATATGAGGACATATTTGCATGGTTGTACGATGATATGACTGGACTGAGTACATCCATTGTGGCTCACAAATTGCCCACGAATCCAATATGACCACCAGTGAAGCAGAAGCTCTGGAAATTCAAACCTGATATGAGTATGAAAATCAAGGAGGAAGTTGCTAAACAAATCAATGCCAAGGTCCGTATATGGTCCACAGAGTACTGACAGGAGGAGCTCTTATACTTGCAGAAATAGACGGAGAAGTCTGGCCAAAACCGATCAATTCAGATGCAGTCAAGCGATACTATGTGTAACTCTTTATGCTTTTCTCAAATGATGTAAACTGAACTACGCCCGACCTGATTCCCGTTTAAGAGAGGATACGTAGGCAGCCCTATGGGGTTGGTCACAAACCAATAAAAATCTTATTTTCCCCGCAATCAGAAACTGGGGCAGAATTTTGAGGAGTCCGAAGCAAGTTCAGCCGATCGCAACATGTACAACAGTTAGAGATGTCAATCCATCTAAGTGGGGCAGAATTTTGAGGAAGTCCCTCAAAATTCCATAGCAAAATAGGTTGGAATGTCTCGGATCTTGTCACAGTCTTCGGTTCATCTAAAATTCTTAAAGTACATTTTTACTATATATTTACAAAACTATAAGGTAACTCTATTTAGCCAAACGCTACCCCGATGATGCAAACAGGATCATCAGACCAAGCAAAGCAGGACAAGCAAAGCCAGCGGGGACACGAATCAACCTCCCCCATCTACAAAACTCATGATTTTTGTTTGGATGCAAGGACAAGGACAGACATGCCGCAAAGTCACAATCCTCACAAGAATCGCGTTATCAAAATCTGCTACCAGCTAAGAAATTCTGCTACTATATGTTGTTTGTTCTATTTTCTGCATAAGGCTAATCTCTGCCTTCCATTTTCATAAGGCTAATCTCTGCCTTCCCTTGCACAAGGCTAATCTCTGCCTTCATTTGCATGGGACTAAGCCATGTCCCGCATCTTACATGAGGCTAAGCTCTGCCTCCATCTGCATAAGGCTAATCTCTGCTTTCATTTGCATGGGATTAAGTCCTGTCCGACATCTTGCGTGAGACTAAGCTCTGTCTCCATACCTGCATGAGGCTAAGCTCTACCTCCACATTCGCACAAGGCTAATCTCTGCCTTCATTTGCATGGGACTAAGCCCTGTCCCGCATCTTGCATGAGGTTAAGTTATGCCTGTATTTGCATAAGGCTAATCTCTGCCTTCATCTGCATGGGACTAAGCCCAATCCCACATCTTGCATGAGGCTGAGATCTGCCTCCATTTTCATAAGGCTAATATCTGCCTTCATCTGCATGGGACTAAGCCTTGTCCCGCATCTTGCATGAGGTTAAGCTCTACCTCCGCACTTGCATGAGGCTAAGCCCTGCCTCCATATTTGCAAAAGGCTAAGCTCTACCTTCCCATTGCATGAGACTAAGCTCTGTCTCCATCCTGCATGAGGTTGAGCTCTACCTCCACATTTGCATAAGGCTAATCTCTGCCTTCATCTGCATGGGACTAAGCCCTGTCCCACATCATGCATGAGTCTAAGCTCTGCCTCCAATTTACATTCTTTTCATCGAGACTAACCGCTGTCTCTATGACATTATCTACTTTGCTCTTCTTTCGGGCTAAGCTCTGCCCTCCACTTCGTAAGACTAAGCTCTATCTTGTTGACATCATATTATTGCATCTCATGGGCTGAAATATCACCAACCTATCCAAAGGCGTCATAGTCTAAAGGCATCATCCTCATAGCCGGAAGACGCCATGTCATGGCTTGAGGATCTCTCTCGACTTGCATATCATTATTCAAAGGCGTCATAGTTCAGAGGCACCATCTTCATGGCCCGAGAACATTATTTCATGGCCTTCGAATCTCTCATTGAACAATTCATGGCCTATGACGTCATGGTCTAAGGACGTCATCCTCAACCGTCTGAAGACAATTCTCATGGTCCGAAGGGAACCAACATCATGTTTAAATTTCCGTACAATATATGCTCGTAGTATCTTCGTTTGCAGGTGACGCGACAAGGAACTGCTATCCCAGCGGGAGTGATCTTGCTCCAGTTTCTTCAGTTGTCTCAAAACCTGGCCTCTCACCATAACCAATCCTTCGCCTATCCCGAAACATTATGTCCGTTCTTGTGATGACTTCATCGATATATTTCGCCGATGAATCCAGAACTACACACGACCTGATTCCTGTAAAACTAGGGATATGTAGGCACCTCAGAAGCCAGAGTGCGGCCTAAATCTCTCGATCCGTCTCGCTCGGTCAAAATTGGCCATCATATCTTTACCCGACAACTCTTTTCATCCTTTTCGGGTAAAGAGGGGCAGCTGTTGACACCCAATTTTTACCAAAATAATTTTTTTAATTGCATATATGTCTTCAAAATCATGCATTAGCATCAATTGGTATTTTTCCATAATTTTTCATATTTTTATTAATTTGCCCAGTATTTTATTTCTAATAAATAATCATAAAATTGCATCACAAAAGATTTCAAAATATTTATTGATTTAATATTACTATTTATGGTCCTATTAAGTCCAAATTATTTCATAAATAGCCAAATTGGCACCTTTTGGTTATAATTGCAATAACTTCGGAATTATAGCCCACACATACATTTTTGTGTTATTTTACCAGAAATTAGTCCATTGTATTTTAAAATACTAAATGACTATTTTAAAAACATTTCTATGCATGAAAATCATTTTATAATTAGTTAATTATTTTACAAACTATCTTTATTCAATTGTTTTGGGTATTTAATAAACATCCCTTTTTATTTTCAATTTTAGCCTGAAAACCAGCCCAAGACCCTTATAATTTTGGCCCAAAAACCTTAGAAAACATTACCTTCCCGACCCAATGCCTTAGCCAATCCTGGCCGTTGATCATTTTTGATCAACGGTCCAGGATTTCCCTACCATAATTAAACTAAACGACCCTCCTAACCCTATTAATTCTACACCCTTCCCACGTCGTCACCCTTTCCTTTCTCTCTCAAACGCTCTCTAGCGGAACCCTAATTCCCCCTACCGTCACCTGCTCACACCACCATTCTATGGTGTTTCTTCGTCGTCTCAAGCCTCTATTGGCCTCCTATTTTCTATGGTTTATCTGTCTCCTAGATCCTTGAGGGGGTTTCAAGGGACCTAGGCAGGTTTGGTTTGCACCTTTTGAGTTCCTTGCCTGGTTCAGGCTATTTGCTTGACCTTGAGTAAGAACCTTTCTTATTTTTGTTATGAATCCATAGTTTCTAAGCTTATGTTCTCGTCTCTTCTATGCTTTCTGAAAAACCTAATTTTTATCTCCGATCTTCTTAGATCTGAGACGAATCGAATAACTCTCACATGTTTCCTTTGAAAGTTTTCTGGTTTCAACCAATTTTCCTTTTTTTCTAAACTAGGGTTTACTATAAGTCATCTTCTCAAAGGTCTTTCTGATTTTAAATGTTTAATCGATTATTCTTAAGTGTTCTTGACTGATTTATGCTAAGGTTTCCTAAACCCTAGTCGATTTATGTGAAAACACTAATTTTTTGATGTTTGCTTCGATTATGAGTTTTTCCATGTTACCCGTTGCATTGTTTCATTCTGTGTTCTTACTTACATGATTTCCCCTTAGTCTAATTCAGTGCCTTGTGATTTTACCCTAGTTCATCTCTATTAGGGTTTCTGAGTTAATTTTTCGGCTAATTTATATGTGTTTATGAAGTTTTATTTAGCCTATTTTTCTATTTGTGGAAGCTGATATTTTCTTCCCCATAAATCAGTATTACTTTGAAATTTTGATTGACTGATTCGCTCTGTTAAAATTCATGTGCATAATCCCTGATTTATTTTCCATGTTTATGAACTTGATTAGTCATGCTTGCCTTATTTAATCACCTGTAATATTTACTGATTCCTTACGTGATTATTTCCTTAATTAGACTCCTACTTATTTACTCTTTACTTAAGTCTGATTTGAACCTCTTTCCTAAAATAGTTTCTGTCCTTACCATTGGTTAATTACCCCTTAATTAAGGGAAGACTGTATTGAAACCTTTGTAGGATTGGATTCTGTGATCCCCAATTACTGCCTACTGATACCTTTTACCTTATGTGCTTTGCTCTTGAGTTTCTATATAAAATCTTCTATTCTACCTCTTAACACACGGACATTAGTTCACAAAAACACTCTTACACTCTAAAAGCTCTCTGTTCTTCTCTACTACTTGTGGTATTCATTAGTCTAGCCGGCTGTAAGCCAAGGCTAAATATTGCACAACATCTACTTTGCATTCTGTGTTTTCTCTTCCTAACTGGTATGTCTCTAATTAGATTTTAAAACCTAAACTCTATGTGTTTCATTACTGCCCTATTTCATTGACCATGAATTCAACATGTTTTCATGTTTACTGCTTTGCTTAGCATGTTTAAGTTATGTCCTATTCAATGTATAATTAGCATGTCTACACTTCACTTAGTTATCTGATGCCTAACCAGTCGGTTTGTTGACTTTCTATTTAATCCCATAACTATGTGATCCTGTTGGTTACTTGATGTATGTGATTGACTTTGCCTGTATACTTAATCCTGTTTAAAGACATGTCCTGCTTTCTACCTTACATCTATGATCTATGTCTTAATTGTTTGTTGTGCATGACTAACCTGCTAAGTCTCTAAGACCCTAAGTGTTTTATGTAGTTGATGCGTGGCTAGAATCCATAGTTTTAAGAATTATGCACCTTACATTTTATGTGCTTTTGTGATAAAAATACACGTTATATGTGCATAATGGAGTCTATTTCATGTGTAGGTGAATTGGAGATGGAAGCCGAGCTAAATGGGTGCATAAACGTCAAAAATACTCTCAAGAGTCGAAAAGGAGTGCCCCGGGCCATAGCCGGGCGTTTTGGCCCTAAAGCCAGCCATGCCTAGGCATTAGTGGGGCGTTTTGTCCCTAAAGCCAGCCATGCCCAGGCGTTAATGGGGCGTTATAGCCCAAACGCCTGGCTTACCCAGGCTATAGCTGGGCGTTTGGGGCTTAACTCCTGGGGTCCCTGGTCCGGTAAATTCCGAGTTTTGAAGGTTTTAAGTGTTTCCCGGTTTGAATAGAAGTCTCCTACATGTTTAGGGTTTGTCCCAAACATATAAATAGACCCAAAAGCACAACTACAAAGGGGAGAATGCCATCTTTGGAGAGAAGATACACACAGGATCATTAGGAAGCAAAGGACTATCAGTTTTCTTCATCTTTTTCTAGTATTTTCAACTTATACAACACTTATGCAATTGTTTGATTCTAGCATGAGTGGCTAAGCACCCATTGTTCTGGGGTTGTGGTTTAGCCATGAATATTGTTATTCGATATTAACTTAACCTTGATTATAATTCACTCAATATATGGTCGTTTCTTCAATTCTGCGTTTAATTGCTTAATTGTTTGGCTAGCAATTAGGTTCTATATACNTTAATCGTAGAATAAATTAGTTATATTCCTGGATTTTGTTTTGGCTCGATTAAACATCAATTAGAGTGATTCAATAAGTAGTTTACGCAAGTCCCTATGGGTTCGACATTCGATTTAATATTATATTACTTGCTATGACCACGTATACTTGCGTGTGCGATTTGGCTGTAATTGTTTATTTCATTGAGTCTAACGTCACATGATTTTTGCTCTAATCTCAGGAACTTCGAGTGAATGCGTAGGGTCAGAAGCCAGGATAGACTTGACGTCTTTGACCCCGAACCTGAGAGATCATTTCACATGAGATTGCGAGAAGCAAGAGACACAGACAATATTCAGGACTTCATCCGATTTCCTGTGAACATGGCATAGGAACAACACATGGCTATTCAGGAGGTGGCAATGCCCAGTATTGATAATGTCACCTCCAGCATCGTGAAGCCCAGAATCACTGGGCACTTTGAGCTGAAACAGAGCATGATCCAACTACTTCATGCAAACAGGCAGTTTTTGGGTCTTCCACACGAGGATCCACAACAGTACATTCTGAACTTCTTGGAGATTAGTGATACTTATATCACTAACGGGGTCACGCCAGATTATTCGAGGCTCACGCTTTTCCCATTCTCTATATTGGGCGAAGCAAAGTGATGGCTGAAGGCAGAACCAACTAATTCCATCACAACATGGAATGATCTGGCGAGAAAATTTCTGGCAAGGTTTTTCCCTTCAGGAAAGACTGCAAATATCAGGAGTGAGATAGTCTCCTTTAGACAGAAAACAGGTGAATCATTATATTCAGCATGTGAATGGTTCAAAGGGCTACTCAGAGACTGCCCTCATCACAATCAGACAAACGAGGTGTTAGTTCACACTTTCATTGAGGGACTCCATCCGCAAACAAAAATTATGGTAGATGCAGCAACCGGAGGTCAGGTGTTGGAGAAGAATTATGATGAAATATTTGCATTACTGAATAAATTCTCCAAAAGCAATCCAGACTGGCAAGGTGAGATGGGAAGAAATGTGGTTCAAAAGGCACCATGGGTTCTTCAAATAGATGTTTTCTCAGCATTATCAGCTCAGATCTCTAAATTGACTAACCAAGTCAATCAGATGAACCTGATTATTAACAAGCAACAGGCCCAGCCAGTGCAACCAGTTCAACAGATTCAGGTATTTTCTGAAGTTTGTGGAGAGGGTCACATGAGCAGTCTATGCCTTGGAAATCCAGAGTCTGTATATTTTGTGAGGTAATGTAAATCGAGGCCAAACAAATCAGTATGGGGACACATACAATCCCAACTGAAGGAACCACCCAAATTTCTCTTGGGGTGGTAATCAAGGCAATCAGAATCAATATCGGCCTCAAGCACCTCAACAATAATACAGACCACCTCAGGCTGAACAATCATCTAGCTTTGAGGAGATTATGAAGAGAATGATGAACGACCAACTTGATTTCAATCAGAAAATAATGGCTGATCACCAGGCCCAGGCAACAACAATGAGAAACTTGGAACGTCAATTGGGATAGCTTACCAGTTCCCAAAATACCAGACCAGTAGGAGCTCTTCCTAGTGATACTGAGTCTAATCCTAAGGCTCAAGTCAATGCAATTACCTTGAT
>ML310870.1:0-36683 GCA_005239505.1 Nicotiana paniculata
ATAATGGCAACGTATAATGCTCGTGTTAGTGATGATGATGATGATGATGGTCACCTTACAAATTAAGATTGGGCTAATGTTAAAATTCTTCTAGATTTTTTTTAGAACATTTTCATGTTGCTACAAATGAATTATCTGGGCAATATTATACTACTATTTCTAACTGTTTAGTTTATATTTCAGCACTTGCAGAATTATTTACTCAATTTTCAGAGGGTGGGGTAGTTTACCAAAATGCTATTGATGATATGAAAACTAAGTTTAAAAAATATTTTTTCCCTATCCCCCCTATTTATGGTATTGCAGCCATGTTAAACCCTACCATGAAATTAGGAGGTCCTCACTATTGGTATAGTCAAATTTATAATGCTTTACCTCTTTCAGTTGAGGAATATGGTACACTTAAAGATGAAAAAGAGTCAATTAAAATAAATGCTCAAACAATTTATAATGCTTATCAAGTAGCATTAGATCATGCTAGACCAAATATTCCAACTCCTACCTCGTCTAGCTCGCAGGTTCCTAAAAGAACTGCGGGGCTAAAATCACTTAGTTCTTGGACGGGGTTTAGGGGTTCTCAAGGTGATAATATTGGTGATAGTTCATAACAAAATGAGCTTCAAGTTTATTTGTCGCAGGGACTTGAATCAGAGAATCCAGGCGGCACCTTCAATGTTTTGGAGTGGTGGAAGGACAAAGAAAAACACTTTCCGGTTCTTTCAAGGATGGCTCNCAGGGACTTGAATCAGAGAATCCAGACGGCACCTTCAATGTTTTGGAATGGTGGAAGGACAAAGAAAAACATTTTTCGGTTCTTTCAAAGATGGCTCGAGATATTTTAAGTATTCAAGCTTCAACAGTGGCATCAGAGAGCGCTTTCAGTCAAGCGAGACTTCAAATCGGTGATCATAGAGCGTCTATGAGGGAGAGCTTGGAAAAATCAGTACTCTTCAGAGATTGGATCCGTTCGGAAAGAAGAAATTTTGGACTTGCTGAATCACAACTGGATATAGACGAAGCTTATGAAGAAATGCTAGAGGAACTTGCGGAGGATGTTTCTAATGCTTCGCCCGGAAGTGGTGATGAACAAGCTTCTTTTCCGCCACCACCAACGGAAGTTCCTCCCAACCTTGAAGGACTTATGAAATTTGTTAGGGATACTATGTAGATTAATATGTAACTTATATTTTGGCACATCTTGATTAGTTTTTCTCCCTTTTAATGGTGGTATTAGTACCTTAGCTGTGCTCATTCCATTGGGGGGAGGAAGACTAAGAAAGATATTGCCATTTTTTNGATAATATAATATAATTACATAACAAAAATTTTGTAACTCTAGAATAACACTTATATAATACACTTATACAAGATTTTCAAAAAAATTGCCTTACATAAAAAAAAATTTAAAAAAAATAGCCTGGACCTGTTTAGGCCCGTTGGCCCGGCCCTCTTAGCCTGGGCCCATGTGGGCTTACGCTCGTAGGGGCCGGTTCCACACATATATCCCGTTTGGCCCGGGACCGTTTAGCCCGGGCCCGCATAGCCCGGACCCGCTTAGCCCGGCCCACCTGGCCCGTTTGGCCCGGGCCCGACCCGTTAACCACCCTTAATTAGGTTGTCGATTAACAGGGTTGATATTACTCATAAGAATCTGTCGAGTTCTTACTCGCCTATTCAAGTTAACTTAATGCCTATATGTCTATGGAATTAAGATTAACAAGAATGCATTTACACTTCCTGTATTTCAACTAAGCAAGGCAATTAGGTATATGTCTATCCTAATTGCGAATCCGTTCCCCGATGCCCGGGTTCGAGAACCTACTCTATTCAATTCTATGTGCAATCTAGAATTTTCACTTTCGAGTTCAACTCTAGATTCGTAGATAGTATTTCACTGTTAGCTACTGAGCAAAATAATTAAAAACAGAATTAAATAAACAACCCAATATGATAAAATCAACTTCGTCAAATTAAACTTCAAACATCAACATTCATGTATAACCATGACCCTAGAATAATAAGGTTCTTAGCCACTCATGTTCATACAATCATCAAAATTAATATTTTCAAACATAAAATCAATGAATACTAGAAGAAGAATGGAAGAATTTCTCAAATCCGTGCTCCCGATTGTTTCGTACTTTTGTTCTCCTCCAAAAATCACGTCCCCCCTACCAAAATAGGTTTAGGGTGGATTTTATATGAGTTGGGGGCGTCTTGGGGTCGAAATACCCGAATCCTAGGCAAAATAGGGAAACTTCACGTCCCGAGTGTCCAGGGCAGCGTGGGGCGCTGACTGTGGCCCTCAAAATGCAATTTTTGCCTTTTTTCTACGATTTTGCTCCAATTCGCGTTGTTTCATCACAAATTGCATCTGAATGATTCCTACACATGTAAATACCACAATTTAGCACAATCATCATATTAAACATCTTAAATCTACGAGATATGAGCAAAATGTTAGGCGATTTATATAAAAATATGCATACATTAAGCCGATTATCGACACCCCACACTTAGACTATTGCTCGTACTCGAGCTATGGAACTATATTAACACCCCCAAAACATGATTACACTTATGAAAGAGCACTTCACAATTAATTCAATCAAACACCCTACCTTTGGACTATGATCGATATCAACAATTAAGTATCAACACACGAATTCCACATTCTTCCCGTTTTCAAACTAGCCCAAGTATATACAATGCTATTCAACAACCTCAAGCAACCTCTCAACAATCATCTTACCTCAAAAGATGAATTGTTACACTAAGCATCCTCAACTTACACACTCACCCAACAAAAGAAAGTGTACAACATCACCAATCCGTCATGAGACCAAGTGCCCTCACCACAAACAAAAGACTGAATATCAAAGTCCACACATTCACATATGGCATTGAACATAAATTAAGTACATCACAAAATTGAATAAAATTCACTCACTCTCACAAAGAATTCATGTGCATCCCGTGGTCGTACCATAAGCTTTCCCGTAGTGTACATATCTACTAATCTAAGCTAGTCAAATCTAGGATCAATTAGGAATTCAAGGTTGTAATGTAGGCTAAGGGACGGGTAGGATATCTTTAGGAATAGTGACTAACCCTCCTAAGCACTTTAATACACTACACTCGAAAATCAAGCTCAATTTCTTTTCAACCCATTCACTTGTCATACACGATATATGACATAGCCCTCTTTTCAATTAAGCACCTCTATGGATTCACTAGTACGGATGAGAAAGCTTAGGAGATGTGTATCTTTTGACATTATTTGAACTTTTATTTGTTTTTTCTTGCAATATTTTTTTTTCTTTCTTTTTCTTCACACACTCCATGCATTGAATAACAATAGCTAGTGACCTTCTTTCATAATTTTAGTGCACCTTAAGAGTACTTCCAAGGTTCCACTCAACCACTACTCCCCACTCTCTCACCTTACATCTTTTATCTACTAAGTGCCTTAGGAGGTAAAGGTTCAACAATCTCGCATTAAGAACAAAGTAGGAGTAAGGATTATAATGTGGGTGCCAAGGAAATGGTCTATAGGCTCAAAGGGGCTAGCAATGGGATAATTTTATTTGTTAGTGACAAGAACCTTTATGGTCAATAAAGAAACTCCTACGTCATCTCCTAGACTAGCATAACTTAATGATTTCGTGTTGATTAACACACGGGCAAGTTCTAGACTACACAGGATAGCACAGAATATTAACAATTCTTACACACACATGGCACTTGACTCACTCAAGACGGTTATGTGCGACTCTCAATTCAAGCAAGCATAGCAAGTTGAAAATTTTTAAGCAACAATGCACTAGGTAGCATACAAGTCAATCAACTGAGAAAAAAGCGTCACAGAGTAGGCTACTTAATTTACTTGGGCATTATAATTCAAATCATATATGCAGAAAGACAGAGTATTCCATAACTTAAATTGCCAACACCAAACATGTCAATAGGTACCTCAGAGCAATCTCAATTTTCTTCCTTATCCTACTCCTAAAAAAATTAATAATAAAAATTAAACTAGAATAACCGGTTTGAGCTACACCCTTGGAAAAGAACCGGTGTCGAAAGAAAAACCAAGGGAAACTACCTAACTATCTAAAAAAATAAAAGAAAATCTTTTTGATATTTTAATTGGGCTTTAATCCCTCAAGAAAATTGTCCAACAGATCCATCGTCGGGAAAAGTCCAAACTTTTTCTCTCTCTATATATATATATATATTATAGTTTAGCTAATTAGACTATGTTAATCTTAAACTAATCTAAAAAGGCAATAAAGAAAACAATAACACTAACAAAGAAAAAAGAAATTTATACAATTACACTCCAAGGAGCATTCCCCCACCCCACACTTAAGAAATGCATAGTCCCCGATGCATAAAACTTCAAAATAGAGTAAGGTGGAAAGAAAGAACTCCCTGCTAGTTGGATGCTGCCTCCTCAGGGTGCCCACCAGCTGCGGCAATGGGCTCATCATCATTACCCAAGGGCACCAAATCCACTGGCCCCGTAACGTCATCATCATCATCCTCATCGTCTGATCCTTTGTGAGTGTTTTTATAATCAGATGGATGAATGGGACTGCCTGGTGCTATACCCAACATCTCCTTTGAAGAACTGGAGAGATCATTCTGCAAGTGCTGGCGCTCCTCCTCCGACACACCTAGCCTGCTCATGATAACATTGAGGGTGTTGTAAAGATACCTGTTGTAATTTTCACCCCTCTCATTCCTAGCAGCTTGGGTGAGCTTGGACGTGGACTCTAGCAAGGAAGTGATGTCCAACAATGTTGTGGGTGCCTCCACCACCTCATCATAGCCAGGGAACTTCGGTACCCCGCGAGATAGTAAGTATTGTATCAGAATATTTCCAAAGAAGAATCTCTTGATCCTCCCTCCAAAACGGGTTCGGGCCATTTATCCAAGCATGATCTCACCCATATTTAAGGGTCGCCCAGTCATCAAGAAGTAGATCACACACACTCGAGCTCGAGCACACTCACTATTATGCTAAACGGGTATTAATCTTGCTTGCACAAAATTTTTCCAAACCTTGGCCGTTTTGTTGAAGTCGAAACGGATCATCTCAAGGTGCGCATTCTCTTTAGTCCGGGTCCATTTTGCATTAGAATCGACGCCACAAAGTGTGTGACGTATTGCTTGGTAGCTGGGACTCTTAACAAACTTGCGTAGCCGCCGGGGATTTGGGCTATCAACTCCCAAGAAGTTACACAAGGCTTCCCTATCCATAGGGATTTCCTTTCCTCGGACCCATGACTTGTCATACCCATATTCCAATTGGCATATAATTCTCTCACCATGCTTAGATTTGCAGGGCCCGGACATTCAAGGAATTTATTCATCTTCTTTTCGATCAACCTAACAAGCACGCCAGGGAAGTTCCGTGCTAAGGCCTTCACATTTATCCCCATCTCAGACACATATCTTCCATATGGCAAAAAAGTATCATGCCATTTGATGGCATCTTCCCGAACTAGTTCCACTCGAGGCCGTGATTGCTTTGTAGACCCACTAGCCACTTGCTTTCCCTTGGCTTGTCGGGAAGAGCTCTCGCCTTGCTTGTATTTCTTTGGAAGGGGAGAATTAGTGGAGGACTTCCCCATCCATTTTTCTTTGGTAGCACCGTCACGATCCATAGCAACCTGCACACACGATAAACACAAAGATGAGAATGAATCAAGAACTTTCTCCTAAGTTCATCGTGAGAGGAAAGATGACTCCACACTTAAAACCAAAGGCTATGTATAATTAAATCATGATATTTGATCCAACGTGCACCAATGTGTCATCACAAGGCCATACGTACTCAGACTTCCCTATGCCATACAATTCAATTAATCTAACATGGTTGTAACTTAACTATAGTGCAAGCATAACAAAGCTAAAGTCTACATTACTACACTAATTTAGTACACTAATTACTACTTACAAGAGATTACAACAAGTTACAATACCCCCAAGCACCCCACACTTTTCCCAAACTCATGTACAACTACAATCGGCTACTAAGACTTCACCGGTGTTCAAATGTATTCTCTTAAGCATTGTAGCAAACACTTTGTGGGCACAAAATTTGCTCTTTTATTACAAAAATGGTGAAACAAAGTGGCCCTCCCAAATTTATATGAAGTAGAGGGAATAATAATTTACTACTTCAAACATATTCACAACCAAACTTTTGCATAAATTTCGTGTATATGAAGACCACCATTATATAATAAAGCATGTATTAAGAAATCTAAAGGATTGGGGGTTGTTGGGGAAGTATAGATAAAATTACACTAAAAATTTTCAAAATACAAAAAGAAAGAACAAGAGGAGCATACCTTTTAGTCTTGAGATTTGATTGATCAAGAGAGATGGAAGATTTGAGAGAGAGAGATTGAAAAGAGAAAAAAACATTTTGAGGAAGACGAAAATGGCAGTGGGCATTTGGTCTTGGAGGATGAGGTTTTGGGTTTTTTTGATTTTCTAATTTAAGTGGGAATGGGTTTGGGTAGTTGGGTATGGGTTAGGTTGTGTGTGTGTGTGTATGGGTATGTGGGTTGGGTTATTTGGGTTTGGGTAATTAAATAAAGGAAACGAAAAGGAAAAAATTAAAAATTAAAAACTTACATGTGACCTGCTAGCCCAGCGCCCCACGCTGGGGCTGGGGCTGGCGTGAAGGCTTAAAATACACTGTAAAGTGTGCCCTAGCCAGCGTGGGGCGCTGGGCTGGGCGCTCAATCGTTAATTTTTTTTTTTTTTGATAAAATCATGACTACCCTAACACTCAATACATAAATTACATACACCCCACTCCATTCCCACCTAAGATTTTTACAATTACAAAGAAAACAAAAAATTTAGTCTATTCTAACTAACCGAAAAACAAAAAAAAAAACTAAGCAATGAAAGCAATAAAAATTGGGTTGCCTCCCAACAAGCGCCTGATTTAACGTCGCGGCACGACTCAACACATGTTTAAGCATTGGCCAAGTCCACCGAGGTCTTGTGACGTGCAATGTCACCACCCCAATAAGGCTTTATTCTCTGGCCATTTATTAAGAATGTACCGCTTGAACTCATATCACGCAGTTCCACCGCCCCATGAGGCCTCACACTTACCACAACAAAAGGACCTGCCCAATGAGACTTAAGTTTTTTGGGGAAAAGCTTCAACCTTGAATTGAACAAGAGAACTTCCTGACCTGGTTCGAACTCACGATGTTTGATGTGCTTGTCATGCCAACTCTTCGTCTTTTCTTTATATAATTTGGCATTTTCATGCGTGCAGTCGAAACTCATCAAGCTCATTGAGTTGTAGCAATCTCTTCTCACCAGCTGAGCCCATCTCCATATTTAGATTTTTGATCGCCCAATAAGCTTTATGTTCAAGCTCGACGGGCAAGTGACATGCCTTCCCATAAACAAACTTGTACGGAGAAGTACCTATGGGAGTCTTGTACGCCATTCGATATGCCCATAATGCATCATCCAGCTTCCCAGCCCAGTCCTTTCTATTTCCACTTACTGTTTTCTCCAAAATCTACTTTACCTCTCTGTTTGGAACTTCTACTTGACCACTTGTTTGGGGATGATAGGCACTGGCAACCTTGTGCTTAACTCCATACTTTTCAAGAACATTATTCAGCAATTTGTTACAAAAGTGAGTTTCTACGTCACTTATCAACACTCTTGGAGTCCCAAAACGTATGAAGATGTGCTTCTTTACAAAGCTTACCACTATCTTTGCGTCATTAGTAGGAAGAGCAATGGCCTCTACCCACTTAGAAACATAGTCGATCACCACCAAGATGTACCTGTGACCATTAGAATATGGGAAAGGTCCCATGAAATCAATCCCCCAAACATAAAAAAGCTCAACTGCCAGAATATTTTGCAAAGGCATCTCATACTTCTTCGTGATAGTTCTGGTTCTTTGGCATCTGTCACAATTTTTAACAAAATCATGTGCATCCTTAAATAATTTTGGCCAATAGTTACCTGATTGTAGCACTTTTTGGGCGGTTTTATCCCCACTGTAATGACCTCCGTATAGCGAAGCATGGTAGTCATGTAGTATTGCATTCATCTCTTCCTCAGGGACACACCTTCACACCAACTGATTTGTGCACTACCTATATAAGAATGACTCATCCCACATATAGAGCCTCACATCATGTAAGAATCTTCTTTTATTGTCAGGTGTCAATTCTGGTGGTGTCACCCCACTTGCAATAAAATTCACATATTATGCATACCATGGGGCTTCACCTGAGGTGACAGCTAATAATTTCTCATCGGGAAATGTTTCTTTGATTGACCCTCCTTCAGCTACATGGATCCAATTTTCAAGTCTGGACAAGTGATCAGCCACTTGATTTTTTGTCCTTTTTCGCTCTCGGATCTCTAAGTCAAATTCTTGCAAGAGGAGGACCCAACGAATCATCCTCGGCTTAGCGTCTTTCTTTTCAAACAAGTATCTGATAGCTGAATGATCTGTGTAGATGATGACTTTAGTTCCCACTAGATAGGATCTGAACTTGTCAAATGTCCACACCACTGTAAGCAACTCTTTTTCAGTGACTGTATAATTCATCTGATCTGGATTCATAGTTTTGCTCGCATAGTAAATGGAGTGAAAGATATTATCTCTCTTTTGCCCCAAAACAGCTCCGATTGCTACGTCACTTGCATTGCACATCAACTCAAATGGCTGCTCCCAATCCGGAGCAATGATAATTGGTGCATTCACTAACCTTCCCTTCATCTCCTCAAATGCTTCCAGACAGGCATCATCAAACTTGAAGGAGACATCTTTCTCTAGAAGCTTGCACAAAGGAGAAGAAATTTTCGAAAAATCTTTAATGAAACGACGATAAAAATCTGCATGGCCCAAGAAACTGCGAATGCCTTTGACGGATGTCGGTGGGTAAATTTTTCAATTGCCTCCACCTTTGCTTTATCCACCTGTATACCATTTCCCCAAGACTATACCTTCACGTACCATGAAATGGCACTTTTCCCAATTTAGCACCAGGTTTGTCTCTTCACACCAAGCAAGCACTTTATCAAGATTCATTAAACAATTATCGAAAGAACACCCAAACAAAAATAAATCATCCATGAACACTTCTATAAATCTTTAAACCATGTCAATAAAAATAGCCATCATACACCTTTGAAAAGTCGCAGGTGCATTACAGAGCCAAATGGCATTCTCTTGAACACATACGTGCCATATGGACACGTAAATGTAGTTTTCTCTTGGTCTTCTAGGGTTATAGCAATCTTATTATACCCCGAAAAATCATCCAAGAAACAGTAGTATTGCTGGCCAGCTAATCTATCAAGCATTTGGTCAATAAAGGGGAGGGTAAAGTGGTCTTTCCGAGTGGCATTGTTCAATTTTCTATAATCTATGCAAATTCTCCACCCAGTGCCAGTTCTTGTAGGAATTATGTCATTATTTTTATTAACCACTACAGTCATCCCCCCTTTCTTAGGTACACATTGAACGGGGCTTACCTATTTTCTATCAGAGAATGGAAATACAATACCTGCATCAAGCTAATTAATCACTTCTTTTCTTACCAACTCTTTCATGATTTGATTTAGTCGGCGTTGTTGCTCTACACTTGGATTTTGTCCTTCCTCCATGAGGATTTTATGCATGCTGAAAGCTGGACTAATGCCTTTAATGTCAGACATTGTCCACCCAATTGCTCGCTTGTGCTCACGTAGCACTCTCAACAGCTTTTCTTCCTGCAATTTAGACAAGTCAGAAGAAACAATAACAGGTAAAGTGTCAGAACTACCCAAATAAGCATATTGAAGGTGAGGGGGTAGGGGTTTAAGATACAATTTTGGAGCTTCTTCAATTTACGACTTTGGAGAAGGCCCACTTGGCCTATTAAGGGGCTCAAACGGGTGTATTCTCTGCATGTAAGCACCGGATGCATCTAGGATATGCATCATCTCCTCAACATCATCATCAATCATCAAGATATCGAACAACATGAGTGATTTTTCTATAGAGTCGTCTAGATATACACTCGTGTCAAGAAGTTGCTCATCTACCTCTACAACAGATATCATAGAAAGCTCCTCATAGTGGCGGGGAAGTTGGATTGCTTTGTAGACATTAAAGACTGCTTCCTCGTTGTCCACCCTCATAATCATTTTTCCCTCTCTCACTTTAATTATTGCATCACATGTAGCCAAGAGAGGTCGTCCCAATATGATTGGAACCTGTTCATCAGCCTCAAAATCTAGAATAATGAAGTCAGCTGGGAAGATGAATTTCCCAATTTGCAGCAGCACATCTTCAATCACTCCTTCAGGGTACGCCTATGAACCTATCAGCTAATTGCAACATCACAGTTGTGGGTCTTGGAGCTCCCAGACCCAGTTGCTTAAACAAGGACAAGGGCATTAGATTTATTCTCTCCCCTAAATCACAAACATCACAATCCATGTCAATATTACCAATCTGCACAGGGATGGTGAAGCTGCCAGGATCCTTATGCTTTTGAGAAGCTTGTTTTGGACCCTTAAAGTGCGCTCTTCAGTAAGTGCAACTGTCTCAAACTCAGTTAATTTCCTCTTGTGAGCCACTATATCTTTTATGTACTTAGCATACTTTGGAATTTCACGAAGTACATCCACCAATGGAATATTTAATTGAACCTGGATCAACATAGAGAAAAATTTGTTGAACATGCGATCATTATTCTTTTTCTGCAACCTCTGGGGGAAAGGTGATGGTGGCCCTGCAGCCTCCACTGGCTCTAAACCTGCATCATTTTTCTTTGACTCGTGTATTGCCTTAGGGATCAGCTCCCCCTCAGGTATAGGCTTGTCCTTTCTCTTCTTTGGTACTTCTTTTAGTTCCCTCCCATTTCTGAGTGTAACTGCATTAACTTGAGGATTCTTCTCTGTATCACTAGTAAGAGCACCTGCAGGTCTAGTATTTTGATTTGCTGCTAACTGCCCCATTTGCCTCTCAAGATTTCTGAAATTGGTCCTGAGCTGTTGATTGTCAAGCAAAAACTTCTTTAGAAAGTCATTCTTACTCTCTTCTGTATGTTGGGGTGACTTCTGAGGATGATTGAAATTTCCTTGGGGCTTATATTGATTCGGATTCTATTGATTTCCGCCCCATGAGAAGTTAGGGTGATTCCTCCAATTTGGATTGTAAGTGTTCCCATATTGTGCATGTTGATTCATTGGACCTCTATTTTATTTCCCCACATAATATATAGCTTCAGGATTTGTGGGGCACATGTCACCCATATGACTGTCACCACATAGTTCGCAGCAAATAGACATTTGTTATACATGTTGCATCTGTTGTGTTTGTTGCATTGTCATTTTGTTCATCCGATTTGCCAGCTTTGCAATATCTGCTCTCATGGCTGAGAAGTCATCGAGCTCAATCACCCTGGCTGCCTTCTGTTTAATTTCTCTTCTTGCGCCCCCATCTCCTTGCCAATTATGATCATTAGCAGTGAAGTTATTTAGAAAGAGTTGAATTTCACTGTATGGCCTGGCCATGCAACTACCCCCACAAGCTGAATCAAGATTCATCTTTGATGCCTCGTCTAGCCCATCAACAAAAGTGTGCCCCAATACCTCATCAGTTTGACAATGATGCGGGCAGTCTCTGAGTAGCTTCTTGTATCTTTCCCAAGCTTGACGAAGTGTCTCGTCGTCTCGTTGCTGGAACCCAAGAATTTGACTCCTCAGTGATTTTGTCTTCTTAGTAAGGAAAAACTTGATTAAGAATTCCTTGCCAAGTCATCCCAAGTGCGGATTGAGTTCGCGGGCTCCTTTTGCAACCATTCCTTAGCTTCCCCCATCAGTGAAAAGGGAAATAGTGCCAGCCTGACATAGTCCTTGGAAACGTTCGGATAATTGTAGGTGTCCGTAATTTCCAAGAAGTTCTGAATATGCCTCTGCGGGTCTTCATAAGATAGACCGACATATTGCCCTGTGGATTGAATCAGCTGTACCATATACTGTTTGAGTTCAAAATGGCCCGTGATATCAAGCTTCACAATAGCCTGAGTCATATTAGCAAGATTGAGCCTTGTGGCTTCCATTACCGGACGCTATTCATTACCTGCCATATCAATTGGTTGTGGTTGAACTACGATGTCCATCTCTCTTTCTATTCTCGTTCTAGCTTCGACTTCCTTCCTCACTCTATGAAGTGTTCGTTCAATTTTTGGATCAAAAGGAAGGAGGTTGCTTGCGCTTCTACTCCTCCGCATTCAAGAGAAGAGCCTGCGTTAACACAAACAAGGCAAACTAAAAATTAAAACTTGAACAAATAAGTAATAAAAGCTTAACTCAGTCAAGTAGCTAATTTCCAAATCCCCGGCAACGGCGCCAAAAACTTGTTGCGACCAAACACGCCCACGCAAGTATACGTGGTCGTCAAGTAATAGAGTAGTGAGTAGAGTATCGTTTCCACGAAGACTTGTGATTAACTTTCGACTGATTCAAACTAAAATAACTTATTGATTCAAGAGATTTCTCAAAAAATAGATCATTTACTAATTTACTACCTAAAAACTATCAAGTATTGAAATAACTAGAAATCAACCACAACACTTAAACAATTTCGGATAACAATCAATAGGAGATAATATTCCAGAGTCATGGGTTAGATAACAATCGTGTTGCGTTCTTGGCTTAAAATGACTAATTAATTATCTAGGTTGTTGATTGACAGGGTTGATATTACTCATAAGAATATGTCGAGTTCTTACTCGCCTATTCAAGTTAACTTAATGTCTATATGTCTATGGAATTAAGATTAACCAGAATGCATTTACACTTCCTGTATTTCAACCAAGCAAGGTAAGTAGGTATATGTTTATCCTAATTGCGAATCCGTTCCCCGATGCCCGGGCTCGAGAACTTACTCTATTTAATTCAATGTGCAATCTAGAATTTCCACTTTCGAGTTCAACTCTAGATTCGTAGATAGTATTTCACTGTTAGCTACTCAGCAAAATAATTAAAAATAGAATTAAATAAACAACTCAATATGATAAAATCAACTTCGTCAAATTAAATTTCAAACATCAACATTCATGTATACCCATGACCCTAGAATAATAAGGTTCTTATCCACTCATGCTCATACAATCATCAAAATTAATGTTTTCAAACATAAAATCAATGAATACTAGAAGAAGAATGGAAGAATTTCTCAAATCCGTACTCCCGAGTGTTTCGTACTTTTGTTCTCCTCCAAAAATCACGTCTCCCCCACCAAAATAGGTTTAGGGTAGCTTTTATATGAGTTGGGGGCGTCTTGGCGCCGAAATACCCGAATCCTAGGCGGGATAGGGAAATTTCACGTCCCGAGCGTCCAGGGCAGTGTGGGGTGCTGGCCCTGGCGCTCAAAAAATTAGCATTCTGAAAACTACGCCACAGCCAGCGCCCCACGTTGGTTGTGGCCCTCAAAATACAATTTTTGCCTTTTTGCTCCGATTTTGCTCCAATTCGAGCTGTTTCGTCCCAAATTGCATCCGAATGATTCCTACACATAGAAATATCACAATTTAGCACAAACCATCATATTAAACATCTTAAATCTTCGAGACATTAACAAAATGTGAGGCGATTTATATTAAATTATGCATACATTAAGCTGATTATCAGATCATAACAAGGACAAAGGGGAAAGGCACAACCGAGGTATATAAGGGCAATGGCAAGGGGGTATCCCATAACGGACAGGGGTCCAAGAGAAATGACAAGGGGCCGAAAAACAGCAGCGAGTACGTGCCTAAGTGAGGGTGCTACTTCTGTAAATGATCACATCGGGCAAGTGAATGCCTAGAGTTGGGGAAGCTTGCAGCAATGATCGGGAACTTTCCTCGGGCAAACAAGGTTAACACAGGAGGGACCGCCTGCAATGGGGGATGCGCTTGGAATCTAAGCCGAAAGTAGAGGATTTCAAATCTATCTTGGCGCCATGCAAATGGATCATGGTGGTAGCAAGATAAATTGGGCGGACATAGTTGAAGAAGATGGTGAGTTACAAAGTGATGACACGCTATCGGATTTAAACGATGCGCAAAGTAGAGGGGTCAAGCTTGCTAGCAAGGCTGGGACCACGGAGGGCAGCCAAATAGGGAGTTGAAGAATGGACCCGATGCTTGAGAATCTGCTAGATTTGGTCGAGTCATGGGGAGATTCAGGCCAAGAGAAAAGAGAGGCATCTGATGGGAGGAGGACCGAGACCATCATTGCTAGCCGTCCAAAGTACAAACGGGGCAAAAAATAAAGGTGACTAGTACCTTGTGACATGGGAAGGCGAACCCCTTCATAAGGCACCATGGCTAATGGACGAAGATCTTTGACGACGCCAAGGCGAGGTGCGCACATACGTGTCGATGCTTTTTGTCGAGGGCGGCATAGAATTGGGTGGGGGAGAGTGTCATGGCCCGCCAAGTCATCATGCCACGTAGGTACCACTTGGCATAAATTTTGCCATATGAAATAGACTAGCACTTGTAGGAAGGTTCTAGAAAAATATAGAGGTTTTCCTAGGAAGACCCTAGAACTCTATGAATTACTAGGAAAGTCTTGGAAGATTCTAGCTATATAGAAGATTCTAGAGAGTGTACTTATTTGTAAATATGGGAGGACTTGTGGAATAATTATTATTTACACACTAGCCCCTAGTTGACTAGTATAAAAAGGGGGATATTCATTTATAAATCACCCAGCAAAATAATTCAACTTCTCTAATACAAAAGCTTCCTTTGGCAATTCTCTTGTATTCTAATAATTCCTTAGCGATCTTTAGCGTATTAAGACTGACTTGGCATAGCAAGATCTTGAGCAAGTTGTCAAATGCTGCACGTGCGCTTAGTTTAAGTCTAAGGACGTGACGTTTATCTAATTAATCATTAGTGAGACTGTGCATTAACACACACCTAATTTTTTTGGATTACACTAATTATATATTTATGTTACATAACTGTCAGTTATTAATTAAGTTATTTTTGAAACATAGGGCAGTGTCCTTCAAGATATGTTATAGTGCGACCAATCACTACGACCTTACGAAGGGATTTTGGGGTATGTATGACTGCCCCTAAGTAGTCCCCTAGGGACAATATTTCCACCAAATACAATCTTTGCTTTGGTTTCACATGTGTGGATTATTGATAATATAAAACTTACATATAAACCAGCTGTTAACATAATAATGTCTTGTAACACTACTATAATTGGATTATAAAATAGAAAGAAGCAATTAAATTCTACCACATTCGGTCGGTTTTAGCTCTTCTCTAGTGAGTCGTCTCTCCATTTCTCCCAATTGACCTTTCATTGTCTTACACGTGTCCAGCCCTTCATAATTTAAGGGACAAGATTTGTTTGGTTAACTGCATTCCCTAACCCAAGATAATATACATTGGAATGGATCCGAATCCCCTCCAATGACCACACACATGTTTATTGAATAAATAAATATTAATCAATTCCACTTTTAAATTATTCTATATCGCCATGAGAATTTGAACTAAGACATTTCGGGTGATAACAAGCTGTCAATTTTATTAAATATATGTTGCAAACAAAAAAGGGTCGCAAGGAAACTGTAAACAAGAAATGAGAGGAAGTACTTCCCAAAATTCTAAAGAAATCAATAAAATACACGGAAAATGCAACATTCATCAAATGGGCCTAAAGTAACAATGCGATAAAGAAGACATAAAGTTGGTATTCCCCGTCCCTCAATGCCAATATCTCAGCCCTATTGAATAATATAAGCCCAATTTGGTTTCGGACTTGGATTCAGTTAGTTTCTTATTACTATTAGAAGAAATATGTTAAATAACTGATCACTCAATTGCTTAAATTAAAAATAATCAAATGGATATATATGATTTATGTATATTATGTGTATAACTGTATATAATCAAGATATAATTTATATAACAGTGAATCTGACTAACTATTTGTGTAAACACCCCTTAATCTTTTCCTCTAGTTTGGTTGTTTAAAAAAAAAAGACAACTTTCTGAACTTAGAATATTTAATTTAAACTTTTCATTTTATTCTTAAAAGACATGGTGTTATAGACACAGAAAGGTCATAATATGTTCAAACCACAAGTTTCAACTTTTTAAAAAAAATTCCATGCTCAATCAAACTAATTCACATAAAATGAAATTAAGGGAGTAAGAAAATGCATAATTATCGATTATCATTTGATCAAGAACCTCCAACTATCTGATATGATTCTCGATTATCATTTGATCAAGAACGTCCAACTGTCCGATATGATTCCTGCCTAAGGACCAGCTGGATCAGCTGAAATAGTATTCCGGAGGAAACATATATTTTTTTCCAGCAATATTTTGGTCAAAATTGAAAAATACTAACACAAGTGGACAGAACCTAAAAAGCGGTTACAGAAATAATAAAATGGCTCGTTAACGGTAATTAATTGCTTCATTGCAAATTTTCTTCCCTCTCTTCTTGACCATTTTGAATTTATGGAAGTTGACTTTTTCCCATTAGGCATTACCGAATACTCTGTATATTAGCAGTTGACTTTCTTTTTTACCATGATCTTCGGTACGACTTTAATGTTGAGTGGTTCAACTTAGAAGAAAATTAAAATAAAATTCAAAGAATTTAATATACTTTATTGTGATGCTATTTTTTTTAATTCTTATTACTGCTCAATAAAAAGAAATGCACTCAAAGTTTGTGGTCTAAAACAAGCTATTGATCGTATTGTGTGATTATAAACTAATTCATTAAGGATAAAATGAAAAATTTAGAGTTAAATTATTTTTTTTAAATTAAAAGAAAGTATGACAATAAAATTAGACAAAGGGAGTAGTAATTAGTCTCGAAATATGCAAATACAATGTTAAAAAATAAAGAGAAGTATGACAAGTTAAATATTGATATTTGTCCTACTATATAGAAACTGAAATAATTTTTCTTGGGATGGAGAGTAGAATAGTACTACTATATAACCTCAGCAAACTTCTCTTTTTTTTTATGTGCTGTAAAAATGTAAGTAACTATTTCTGTTGTTGTTGCGGCAGCTCAACCTTTAAGCTTTCGTTTGCGGCAGCAATTGTTGTTGTGATAGTTGGGTCGTCCTTATTCTCATTACTTGATCAAAATCCATCAATTAATCCATTAATAGAAAGAAGGTCTGAAGTAATTGGAATAGTGGGCACTGTTGGGCCTGAGAGCTTTGCCTTTGACCGTCACGGTGATGGTCCTTAAGCCGGCGTTTCTGACGGCCGAATAATCAAATGGCTCCGAAATGAGAGCCGCTGGCTGGATAAACAAACAAAAATAAAGGAAATTCAATCAATGGACATGAAATCCCCAGTGAACTAGTCACTACTAAACAAATTGAAATTAGTTATAAATTTCATTGCTAATCTTTCGCTAAATTACTTGTAGCTAATAGAACTTTTGATAATTTATCGTTAAATAGAATTAGTAACGAATTTTGCTGTTTAGCTACAAAATTTATTCCTATATTTCTTTTTAGTGCGTAATGAGTAAAACATACAAACAACCTATAATCTTTCAGATTCCCCTTTGCTCCTGATCTATTCTAGCTATAATAAAAGTTTTAATAGAAATTTATACTACACAATCCAAAATAATTACTCGTAACTACCCATATGAAAGTTTGTTACAAAACTTACCTATTCGGCCGAAACATTTTACCCAGCCTATATTCCCTTTTGTCTTTTGATTTGTTTTCTCAGCGCTAGCTTAATCTAGTGAAAAATATTCATTTTCCCCTTTGAAGTGCAAAATTCTAGAGCTTTCTCTTTAATAGACTATGAAATCCAATTGACTCCGTTATTTTTCATGTGTTCTCATTACTTTTCTGTCAAAATCTCATGCTTGCATGGCTTTTGCACTTCATGTTTTTTGCTGAAATTAAAATTTTACAGTTTTCTTAAATTTTTTTCCAATATTCCAAAAATATATAATTTTTCAACTTGAAGATTTTAATATTAGATTTAACGTGGGTGTATATTGCTTATAGTACCTTCGAGTAAGCTTCCCAAATTCAAATTTTAAAGTGTATTTGAACATCCACCATTGTCAGGCTTGAAGTTCTTGAATTTAAAATTTTTATTTTGAAGATTTCTTATTTGATTCAAAGTGTGTGTTATTAAATATTGCTTATAGTACCTTCTGGAAGTTCATACTGAAATTTGATCGCATTTGGAGCTGATTTGAGGCGATTGAGATCGAATTTTTCAGCTTAAAATCGAAGAAGAACATAGTTACCCAACAATACGCTGCTACGCTATACATTTGTAGGAGTATATAGCTATACTGCAACAGTATACTATTATAGTATATAACATACTGCAGCGGTATACTATAATAATCGAAGAAGAACACAATTACCTAATAGTATCCCACACGGTATACAATTAAGAGTATATAGCTATATTGCAATAGTAAAATATTATAGCATACAATATATTATGACGGTATATTGTAATATATGCAATATACTGCAACAGTATATTGTAATAGTATAGAGTATATCATAATAGTATACTTCAATTGCTATTTTGTTGAATTAGCTAGGTGCTATTGTGCAAAGGTAAAGTCATAGTTATAGTAACATTATACTGTTATGGTATAAAATATAATATAACAGTATACAATAATAAATAAGTCATTTTTTATTTTATTTTTAATGTTTTCAACTAGGTACTTGCAAATATTTTTGTAACTGAATTTTTTGATGGAGTTCCATGAAAATAATAGGGAAAATCTCACGTTATAGTTGTTTTGATTCAGTTTTTACCGAGTCATGTTCGAAATGTTGATTGAAGGTTATGGCTAAATTTTGAGTAAATTTGGTGGAGATTTTTGGAATTTAAGCCAAATTAAATAGAATTAGCAAAGAAGATAACGATGTATTGTATACCAACATGTAATACTATATGTTATATTGATATATAATGATTAATTCAAAAGTATATAATTAATTATAACAATACATTACTAATTTTCTTGAAAGAATGAACTAGTACTCTATGAGACCCTAACAGTATATGATATATACCATATGGTATCATAGAGGACTAATGATTTTTTTTAAAGAATGAACCAGTCCTCTATGATACCATGTCAGTATATGATATATACCAGGTTGGTATAATAGAGGACTGGGTGTCTTTCTGAAAGGAATGAACCATGCCTTTATGATACCATATCAATATATGATATATACCATGTGGGTATCATAGAGGACTGGATGTGTTTCTAGAAGGAGTAAATCATACCTCTATGTTATTATATTACATGTGGTATATATATATATATATATATATATATGATGAGTATTTTGTTTGGTGAAGAAATGACTAGTCCTCTATTGTAACGACCCGGCCAGGTGTTTCGAGAATTATAGACCGATTTCCCTTATTCCTGCTTCTTTTTGTGTTCTTCAGCTATATTACGATATGTTAGGTTAGTTCGTTTGGGTCCGGAGTGGTTTCGGAGTGAATTGAGACACTTGGACTCTTTATTAGAAGCTTAAGTTGGAAAAGTCAACCAGATGTTGACTTATGTGTAAACGATCTTGGATTTAAATTTTGATGGGTCCTTAGCCCTGTTAAGTGATTCTGGAATTAGGAGCACGTCCGAAATGTTATTTGGAGGTCCGCAGTGGAATTAGGCTTGAATTGGCGAAAGTTAAAAATTTGACGATTTTGATCGGCCGTGGAAAATTTGATATAGGAGTCGGAATGGATTTTCGGAAGTTGGAGTAGTTCATGATGTCATTTGTGACGTGTGTGTAAAATTTGAGGTCACTCAGATGCGGTTTGGTAGGTTTCGGCCCATTTGCAAAATTTGGAAGTTTAGAAGTTCTTAGGCTTGAACCCGAAGGTAATTTGGTGTTTTGATGTTGTTTTGAGTGATTATAAGGTTCAACTAAATTCGTATGATGTTATGAGACTTGTTGGTATGTTTGGTTGAGGTCCCGAGGGCTTCAGTGTGATTCCGAGTGGTTGATGGGAGGTTTAGAACTTGGAAAATACAGTTGAAGTTGTTGTTGCTGGTGTCTTCCGCACCTGCGGAGTGGGAGACACAGGTGCAAGCTCGCAGGAAAGATTAAGGAGCCGCAGATGCGGCCATAGAGGACTTGGGCAGGAACCTCAGGTGCGAAGTTATTCCCACACCTGCGAGAGTCGCAGATTCGCGCATGAATGCGCATGTGCGAGAGGTAAGCCGCAGGTGCGAGGTGGTTTCCACACCTGCGATGATCGTAGATGCGGTCAAGAGGCATAGAAGCGGTCCCAATGATTTTAAGTGATTTTCACAGGAGCGGAGCTTGGTCCACAGAGGCGGCCCCCTAGATGTGGAAAAGGGACCGCAGGTGCGGTTTTACTGGGCAGAATGTATAAATATAGGACTTTGAGATTTTTCCTCATTTCCACCATTTTTAACACGGACCTTGGAGCTTTTGAGGTGATATTTGAAGGGGATTCAAGGCTATTCACTGAGGTAAGCCCCTTGAGCCTAACTATCCTTAGCTATGGTGTTTTCTCGTTGATTTCTCACCTAATTAGTAAGGTTTTGAAGTGAAACTGGGGGTTAGGGCTTGGGATTTTGGAGAGTGAATTTGGGGATTTGAGAGACCAAATGATGTCGTATTTTGATGAATTTAGTATGGTTAGACTCGTGTGTGAATGAAATTTCGGGTTTTGTGACTTTTATCGGATTTTGAGACGTGGGCTCGGGGGCGGGTTTGAATGAATTTCGGGTTTTTAGTCTAATTTAGTAATTTTTCTTGTGGGATTGATCCCTTAAACCTATTATAATGGTGTTGTATTGTTTGTGACTAGATTCAGAGCATTTGGAGGTCGGTTCGAGAGGAAAGGGAATTTTGAAGTAGGATTCTACGCCGTTGAGATAAGTAACAGTCTTAAATCTAGTCTTGAGGGTATGAAACCCCGAGAAATTCATATGATGTGGATATTTAGAGGTGACGCGCAAGCTAGGTGACGAACGTGTGAGCCTTCACCGTGTGGGATTGAGACTTGGTCCATCCCGGGAGACTAAAAAGTCGAATAGCCCATTGTTATCACTTGTTCATCTTGTTTTTGAGTTATTGACTGTCTTACATATTAGAAATCATGCTTAGGCTATATGATAACACTGTTGGGACCCGCAGTGGTCGTGAACTTGTTGAATTGAATTCTAAATTGTTGTCTTATACTCAGTCACCATTTTACTTCTGCATTATATCTCAGCTCTCTCTCATTTTTTGATTAATACTTGTTGTATTCTCTGTTTGGGCAGTTTATTGTGATAATCGGTGAGGCTGGAGAGGCTAGTGACTGAGATAGGGCCAGAGTGCCGGGTTGAGAGCTATGTAAGATATATTGGATCAGGTTGCACGCCACTACAATATTAGATCGGGTTGCGCGCCGCAGCAAGCCTTCAGGCCATACATCGGATCGGGCTACACGTCGCAGCAGTACTTGGATCAAACTGCACACTGCAGTAATATATGAACTGGGCTGCACGCCACAACAGTATTGGGTCGGGCTGCAAGTCGCAGCAATTTAGCGATTGGGCCGTAGGACCCCCTCCGGAGTCTGTACATCCCCAATGAGCGCAGGTGCCTTTGATTATGAGTATTGAGGCTGAGAGCCGAGTGATTGAACAATTGAGATAGATGAGTGACAGTAGCCCTGTGAGGCTGTACTAGCTCTTATTTGTTGTTGCACTTCGTTTCTAATTGTTGTTGTTATGAAATTTTATGGAGGGCTTATATTGTTTTACCTGAGCTCGAAATGTTTTGATGTAAAACACCGGAATGAAATCATGCCTATTTTCTTTTGCTGAAATTATTGAAATGAACTTTATTTTATGTAGCTAGTCACTGCTTCTCAATTTCTTATTTAATTCTATTACTTACTGAGTCAGAAGTACTCATGTTACTCCCTGCACCTTGTGTGCCGATCTAGGTGTGACCGGACGCGGAGGTCATTGAGATCGTGCGCAATTGATTTTTCAGAGATTTATGAGGTAGCTGCCTGCGTTCGCAGACCTTGTGCTCCTTCCTTATCATTTTTTTCTCTGTATTGATATTTAGACGCAGACTATTGTAAACACTGTCTTTTAGATTTTGAGTCTAGTTGCTCATGACTTGGTGACACCCCGATGTTTGTGGCTAGTATTCCGCACTTTGTTTCCTATTTTGAGTTTAACTTTGAGTTTTATGAAAGATTCCTGATATGGAAAGTTTTACATTACTATTTTATTGATTTTGAAGTACTTTTGGGAAAGTGAGCTTGCCTAGTACCATCAATAGGCTCCTTCACGACAGGTTTGAATTTAGGGTCGTGACAAGTTGGTATCAGAGCCTAGGTTACATACATCTCACGAGTCATGAGCGAGTTTAGTAGAGTCTTGAGGATCGGTACGGAGACGTCTGTACTTATCTTCGGGAGGTTGCAAAACTCTTAGGAAACTTCACGTTCTTGAATTCTTGTCGTGTGAATCTGTTGGTTCTAGTAACTAAGCTTCTCTTGTTTCATTCTCGCAAAGATGGTGAGGACTCACACTACCGGACAGGAGGGCCAGCCACCAGTACCATCAGCCAGGGTCGCGAGAGGCCGAGGCCGTGGTAGGGGCAGAGGTGCAGCCCGCACCGCAGCCGGGGCAGTACCCGTAGACCCCCCAGTTGCTCCATATCAGAACCAGGTCCCAGTTATGGATGCTCCAACGGGACCAGCTCAGGCACCACTTGTGCCTATTATGATTCCTGGCCTTTAGGATGCCCTAGATCAGATTTTGACAGTGTGTACCGACCTTTCCCAGGCGTTCTCTATTTCGACGGTCGCAACCACTCCTCAGGACGGGGAGGCACTCAGACTCCCGCCGCCCGCAGACTCGAGTAGGTTGTTCAAGGACTCCAGACACCGGGGGCACCACTAGCCCAGCCGGTCGCAACTTCTCAGGATTATGTGGTTCCTATTATGCCTGAGGATGAGCAACATAGATTGCAGAGGTTTGGGAGACTCCATCCTCCATCTTTCAGTGGTGCAGAGTGTGGGGATGCACAAGGTTTTTTGGATAGGTGTTAGAGGATACTTTGTACAACAGGTATTCTGGAGACCAGTGGGGTCTCGTTCACTACTTTCTAGTTCTCTGGGGCTGCATTCAGTTGGTGGGAGGCTTACGAGAGGCATAGGGTGGTCGGAGCAGCACCCCTTCCTTGATAGTAGTTCTCCATTATCTTTCTGGAGAAGTTCGTGCCTCAGTCCCGCAGAGAGGAGCTGCACAGGCAGTTTGAGCAGCTTCATCAGGGTGATATGTCTGTGACATAGTGTGAGATGAGATTCTCAAAGTTGGCCCGTCATGCTATCTGGTTGGTTCCCATAGACAGAGATAGGATCATGAGGTTTATATATGGCCTCACTTTTCAGCTACGATTGCTTATGATCTGAGAGAGAGAGAGAGAGAGAGAGAGAGAGAGAGAGAGAGAGAGAGAGAGAGAGAGAGAGAGAGAGAGAGAGAGAGAGAGAGAGAGAGAGAGAGAGAGAGAGAGAGAGAGAGAGAGAGAGAGAGAGAGAGAGAGAGAGAGAGAGAGAGAGAGAGAGAGAGAGAGAGAGAGAGAGAGAGAGAGAGAGAGAGAGAGAGAGAGAGAGAGAGAGAGAGAGAGAGAGAGAGAGAGAGAGAGAGAGAGAGAGAGAGAGAGAGAGAGAGAGAGAGAGAGAGAGAGAGAGAGAGAGAGAGAGAGAGAGAGAGAGAGAGAGAGAGAGAGAGAGAGAGAGAGAGAGAGAGAGAGAGAGAGAGAGAGAGAGAGAGAGAGAGAGAGAGAGAGAGAGAGAGAGAGAGAGAGAGAGAGAGAGAGAGAGAGAGAGAGAGAGAGAGAGAGAGAGAGAGAGAGTATGGTGCTACTTTTGATGAGGTTGTCGACATTGCTCGGCAAATTGAGATGGTTCGCGGTTAAGAGAGGGTTGAGAGGGAGGCCAAGAGGCCTCGTGGACAGGGTGGATTTAGTGGTACTCCTTCTGGGGGTCAGTTCCAGCACGGTAGAGGCCGTCCATTCAGACATGCTCAGACGGCTCGCCCAGTTCACCGTGGTGCATCAATTTCGGTGAAGTTACAAATTCGAAAAGATCGAGAAATTTTGATTGAATCATGATACAAATTACAAAGAAGAAAGCGCACCAATCCAGGGGCTAAGGGACCCAATTCTTAAGACTCAAGATGCAACTTACGACATTCTTTGATCTAGCTATAAAGCTTTGAGCTGGTACAGAATACCTGAATTTAGAGCTTGATGCAGTCAAACTTGAACCTATTTTGGTAATTCCTCATGAGGGGATGAATCGAGAGAAATTTGAATTAGAGCTCTGGATTTTTGTTCATTTTTTGCCGTAATAATATCTCGGGGTTTGCAGTGATAACTCGGTATATCTACTATACGACCCAAGTGCGTGTGATAACTAGAAATTCACAATTAGAAAGATTCTATAGTTTCCCATAGAAAGAACATCTGGCCATGGTTCTCACAGTTATCAGCAGGGTTGTTCATCTCTAGGTGCCCTTCCAGCGCAGAGTTCTTCTCGTGCTCCATCAGGTCAGGCTTCGTCTATACCGGGTCCTTCTACTAGTTATCCCGCTGCTCGGGGATCCCTTCAGTCCCCAGAACCAACACCAGGGTGTTGCTATGAGTGTGTGGAGTTTGGTCACATGAGGAGAGAGTGTCCCCGTCTAGTGGGAGGTCCCGCGCCGCAGAGGAGCCAGTCTATGTCATCAGCATCAGTTCTTCCATCACCCGCCCACTCAGCTAGGGGTGAAGCTCAGTCAGCTAGGGGTCGCCCGAGAGGGGGAGGCAGATCAGGGATTGGCCAGGCCCGTTTCTATGCCCTCCCTTCCAGACCAGATGCTATTGCTTCAGATGCTATTATTACATGTATTGTCTCAGTTTGTCACAAATATGCCTCTGTATTATTTGACCCTGGTTCCACTTATTCATATGTTTCCTTGTATTTCGCTCATTTTCTGGATATGCCACATGAGTCTTTAGTTTCATCTGTGCATGTGTGTACTCCTGTGGGAAATACTATTATTGTGGACCGTGTATATCGGTCATGTGTGGTAACTATTGGGAGTCTGGAGACCCGAGTGGACCTTTTGCTGCTTAGTATGGCTGACTTCGATGTGATATTGGGTATGGATTAGTTGTATCCATGTCATGTTTTTCTAGATTGTCACGCTAAGACCGTGTCGTTGGCGATGCCGAGATTACCGAGGGTTGAGTGGAGCGGTTCTATAGACTATATACCTAGTAGGGTGATTTCATATTTGAAGGCTCAGTGTATGGTTGAGAAGAGTTTTTTTATCCTATTTGGCTTTTGTGAGGGATGTTAGTGTAGAGACTCATGCCATTGATTTTGTTCCGGTGTTACATGATTTTTCGGATCTGTTTCCGACAGACCTGTCGGGCATGCCGCCTAACATGGATACTGACTTTGGTATTGATTTGGTGTCGGACACTCAACCCATTTCTATTCCACTATATCGTATGGCACAGGCTGAGTTGAAGGAGTTGAAAGAACAGCTTCAGGAACTCCTTGATAAGGGGTTTATTCATCCTAGTGTGTGGGGATCACCAGTTCTATTTGTGAAGAAGAATGATGGTTCTATGAGGATGTGCATTGATTATAGGTAGTTGAATAAGGTCACAGTCAAGAACAAGTATCCTTTTCCTCGTATTGATGATCTATTTGACCAGCTTCAGGGAGTGAGGGTGTTCTCCAAGATTGATTTGAGGTCCGAGTATCACCAGCTGAAGATTCGAGATTTAGATATTCTTAAGACAGCTTTCAGGACCCGATATGGCCATTATGAGTTCTTAGTGATGTCTTTTGGGCTGACCAATGCCCCAGCAACGTTCATGCATTTGATGAACAGTGTATTTCATCCCTATTTGGACTCATTCATTATTGTATTCATTGATGACATCCTGGTGTACCCTTGTAGCCAAGAGGATCATGCTCAGCACCTAAGGATTATATTACAGAGATTGAGGTAAGAGAAGCTGTATGCGAAGTTCTCCAAGTGTGAGTTTTGGCTCGATTTAGTGGCATTCTTGGGGCACGTGGTGTCCAGTGAGGGTAGTCAGGTGGATCCGAAGAAGATAGAGGCGGTGCTGAGTTGTCCTAGGCTATCCTCAGCCATGGAGATTAGGAGTTTTCTCGGTTTGGCGGGCTATTACCGTCGCTTTGTGAAGGGATTTTCATCTATTGCATCGCTCTTGACCAAATTGACCCAAAAGGGTGCTCCATTCAGGTGGTCGGATGAGTGTGAGGAGAACTTTCAGAAGCTCAAGACTTCTTTGACCACAACTCCAATGTTAGTTCTGCCATCAACTTCAGGTCCTTACACCGTGTATTGTGATGCCTCGCGGATAGGTATTGGATGTGTTCTAATGCAGGAGGGTAGGGTTATTGCCTATGCCTTGCTCCAGTTGAAGACTCATGAGAAGAATTATCATGTCCATTCTTGAGTTAGCAGCTATTGTTCATGCCTTGAAGATTTGGCGACACTATTTGTACGGGATTCATTGTGAGATTTATAGTGATCACCGGAGTTTGCAAAATCTGTTTAAGCAGAAGGGTCTTAATTTGTGTCAGCAAAGATGGTTGGAGCTTCTCAAGGACTATGATATCACTATTTTGTACCATCTGGGGAAGGCCAATGTGGTGGCCGATGCCTTGAGTTGCCGGGCGGAGAGTTTGGGGAGTGTAGCATATCTTCCAGAAGCAGAGAGACCCTTGGCATTGGATGTTCAGGACTTATCTAGTCAGCTTGTCAGATTGGATATTTCGGAGCCAAGTCGGGTATTGGCTTGTGTGTTCTCCAGGTCTTCTACTTATGACCGTAGCAGGCAGCGTCAGTATGATGATCCTCACCTGCTCATTCTTCAGGACAGGTTTCAGCGAGGTGATGCTAGGGATATGACTATTGGTGATGACGGCGTGTTGAGGATGTAGGGTCGGATATGTGTGCCTAATGTAGATGGGATCCGGGATTTGATTCTTGAGGAGGCCCACAGCTCTCAGTATTCCATCCATCCGGGTGCCGCGAAGATGCACCGGGATTTCAGACAACACTACTGGTGGAGGCGGATGAAGAAGGATATAGTTGGGTTTGTGGCTCGGTGTCTCAACTGTCAGTAGGTTAAGTATTAACATCAGAGATCGGGTGGCTTGCTTCAGAGGTTAGAGATCCCAGAGTGGAAGTGGGAGCAGATCACCATGGACTTCGTAGTTGGGCTCCCACGGACTTCGAGGAAGTTAGATGCTATTTGGGTTATTGTGGATCGACTTACTAAGTTTGCGCACTTCATTCTAGTGGGTACTACTTACACTTCAGAGCGGTTGGCTGAGATTTATATCCGAGAGATTGTTCGCCTGCATGGTGTCCTAGTTTCTATCATTTCAGATTGGGGCACTCAGTTTACATCGCACTTTTGGAGGGCCGTGCATCGAAAGTTGGGTACTCAGGTTGAGTTGAGCACAACCTTTCACCCTCAGACAAACGGATAGTCCGAGCGCAATATTCAGATATTGGAGGACATGTTGAATGCTTGTGTCATTGACTTTGGGGGTTCATGGGACCAGTTTCTGCCACTCGCGGAGTTTGCATATAACAACAATTATCAGTCGAGTATTCAGATGGCCCATACGAGGCTTTATATGGGAGGACGGGTATATCCCTATTAAGATGGTTTGAGTCGGGTGAGGCTAGGCTCTTGGGTACAGACTTGGTCCAGGATGCATTAGACAAAGTGAAATTGATTCAGGAGAAACTTCGCACGGTGCAGTCTAGGCAGAAGAGCTATGCGGACAGGAAGGTTCGTGATGTGTCTTTCATGGTCGGGGAGAATGTTTTGCTAAAGGTATCACCTATGAAGGGTGTTATGAGGTTTGGGAAGAGGGTCAAGTTGAGCCCCCGGTCCATTGGACCTTTTGAGGTGCTTCAGATGATAGGGGAAGTGGCTTATAAGCTTGACTTGCCACCCAGCTTGTAGAGTGTGCATCTGGTGTTTCACGTTTCTATGCTTCAGAAGTATATTGGCGATCTGTCCCATGTTTTGTACTTCAACACGGTTCAGTTGGATGGTGATATGACTTATGATGTGGAGCCGGTGGCCATTTTGGATCGGCAGGTTTGGAAGTTGAGGTCAAAGGATATAACTTCAGTGAAGGTGAAGTGGAGAGGTCACCCTGTGGAGTAGGCCATCTGGGAGTCCGAGGGGGAGATACGGAGCATATATCCACACCTATTTGAGATTCCAGGTATGTTTCTAGACCCGTTCAAGGACGAACGTTTGTTTAAGAGGGGGAGGATGTAACGACCCGGCCAATCATTTCGAGAGTTATAGCCACGTTTCCCCTATTCCTGCTTCTTTTTGTGTTCTTCAACTATATTATGATATGTGGGGTTAGTTGGTTTGGGTTCGGAGTGGTTTCAGAGTGAATTGAGACACATAGTCTCTTTATTAGAAGCTTAAGTTGGAAAAGTCAACCGGATGTTGACTTATGTGTAAACGATCTCGGATTTGAATTTTTATGGGTCTGTTAGCCCTGTTAAGTGATTTTGGACTTAGGAGCACGTCCGGAATATGATTTGGAGGTCCGTAGTGGAATTAGGCTTGAATTGGCGAAAGTTGAAAATTTGGCGATTTTGGTCGGCAGTGGAAAATTTTGATATATGAGTCGGAATGGATTTACGGAAGTTGGAGTAGGTTCATGGTGTCATTTTGTGACGGGTGTGTAAAATTTGAGGTCATTCGGACGTGGTTTGATAGGTTTCGGCGCCGTTTGCGGAATTTGAAAGCTTAGAAGTTCTTAGGCTTGAATCCGAGGGTAATTTGGTGTTTTGATGTTGTTTTGAGCGATTCGAAGGTTCGACTAAGTTTGTATGATGTTATGGGACTTGTTGGTATCTTTGGTTGAGGTCCCGAGGGCCTCGGTGTGATTCTGGGTGGTTGACTATCACGCCCCAACCTCGGAGAGCGTGACCGACACTCAACCGAGTGGGTCGGTCGAGCAAGCCTATTAGACATTTCCTACCCAACTCATTCATAATCCGGAAAGGGAATGTGTCACCATTTGTTAAACATGGGAGAGATCAAATATGTATATATAAACGTTGCTATTTCATTTTTCATTACATTCCATATGCCATAGTTAACTTTCCAAAAATGCATACAATTTACAGTTTAGCGGGAAAAAAGTTTCAAAATACAACATAATCCCGTGACCCATACGATACCCATACATAACCCACACAAACGTCTACAGAGCCTCTAATGATACAAAATACAATTATGACAATGCCGGCAACAAGGCCTCGGCTATACCTCAAAATGTGGTAACTTATACAAAAGAAGAACTACATGACTTTTGGAAGAAATGGGGGATCACCAAGGTTGCTGTGAGGATAGAGAGAGCATCACTATCTGCGATCGACACTATCTGTGATGGAACCACCTACATCCATTCAAATATGTGGTGCCCCGGGAAAAAAGGACGTTAGTACTGTCGAGTAGTACTAGTATGTAAAGGCAAACACCAATATTAGTAGAATGAACAGTGAAACAAAGAGAAGGCAGTCATAATAATGAATAAGATCTTCACAGAAATACTATAGAAACACCAAGTAAGGATCACATAGTTTCCGATTCAATTTCCATCTTTTTAGGTTGATATCTTAGTGCCAAGTGACACAACTTACAATGCCACTGTGTTCTTACACGGAGTTCAGTCTCGGCCCGACCGGCTAAGCCATCTCAAGTGAGACACCATCCATATCCACAATTTAAATCAATAAATCCAGCACAAGTACCACCATGTGTACGGCATGGTGTCCGATCACAGCCTGATTGCCTAAGCCATCTCACTTGAGGCATCACCTTTTTCAGTTGTTCAAATCAATTCACATTTCTTTCCCATCTTTCATTACATGGCACAAACAACCTCATTTATTAAGTCTTTCTTGGCACTTGGACGCATTTTACAATTCAAATCTTTCCCTTTTTATACCTTCAAATAATAGTATCAACCATGACAATAAGTCTTATCATATAAAGCATTGCACACATGAGGGAAGGAGCTTGGAAAATCATAATCACACGGAGGCCTTTCATACAAATTAGGTTAGCAAGCTTTATTCGACTCTTGACACGAATTCTTAATCTTTCTTAACTCTTACTCCTCACTTAAAACACATTCTCAAATAGCATGATGACATGGTAGACATTTAGAACAATTATGGAACATAAATTTTTCTACACGACACATTAAGGCAACCAATTCTAGTATGATCAAGTCGGGAACTTACACTAAATATTCGGACACCAGTGGTTCGATTCTAAGAATAAGAGAGTTAGCCATACATACATTAATTAAATTTTCCTTAATTCCTACAACAAGTTCCAGAACCCTTAGCACCTTCGATCTATTTAACAATGTAGCACTATTGAACCCATAACTAGGAAAACAATCATAGTCCTAGCTCACTTGAGCATTATATAAAACATTATGTGTTTATTAAGGTTCCATGGTCCCTTTCTAGTGAAAGATTACCCCAACCCATTCCCCATTCTTTCTTATCTTTGTTTTAACACTCCCCCACATACCTTAGGATCACATGCATGCAAGGTAACCACCCTTATCCCCATGAATTACCTCACTAATGGCCCATTATAGCTAAATTGTGGAATCAAGAGCTTGGGTGATAGAGGCTCACCTCTTGGTAAAAAGACCTAGGTGCCTTCCTTGTTAATTTTCAAGGTGTTTTGGCAAGGATAGATGAACAATTGATGAAGACCACTTCCTCTCTTTATGATCCCTTTCCCTCACTCTAAACTATCAGAAACATATGCTCAAAATGGCCTGGGGGGGGGGGTGTTCTAACAAAATGGGGGTCGGATTTTAAATTAAGAAAATGGGTGCCCCGAATCAGGTCTGCGGTCGCATATGCGACCGCATATTGGTTATGCGGTCCGCAAAGTGACTGAAGAAATAGCCCTCAGGGGCTTGAATTTTCTGACTGGGTATGCGACCAGTATGCGGTCCCGCATACTTGTTCTCCGGTCCCATAATGCACCGCAGAACTTCCCTTCACAAAAGTTCAAGGTGGATATGCGATCAATATGCGGCTCGCAAAGCTATTATGCGATCACATAAATGGGCCGCATAACTGACCTCAAAATTGGCCAATTTTCTACTTCACTCTGCGGCCATTATGCAGTCCGCAGAGTGATTATGCAGCCGCAAAAGCGCATTCTTCTGCAAAACATTTTCCTCCAAGTCCATAGTGTACTGTTCAATCCAAAAAGTCTGAACCGCGAATAACGCATGAATCTAACTTGACACCACGAAATCCCAAGTTTTTGGTTAAAATTTTTTACTGGTCCTTACATTGACGGAAGGTTTAAAACTTGGAAAATGCAGTTGAAGCTTCTGCTGCTGGTGTCTTCTAAACATGTGGAGTGAGAGATGCAGGTGCGAGCTCGCAGGAGCGATTGAGGAGCCGCATATGCGGCCATAGAGGACTTGGGCAAGAACCGCAGGTGCGATGTTATTCTTGCACTTGCGAGAGTTGCAGATGTGGGCATGAATGTGCAGGTTTGAGAGGTAAACCGCAGATGCAGTAGAGAGGCACAGAAGCGGTCCTAGGGATTTTAAGTGATTTCCGCAAGAGCGGAGCTTGGTCCGCAGATGCAGCCCCGAAGATGCGGAAAAGGGATTGCAGGTGCGGTTTCACTAGGCAGAATGTATAAATAGAGGACTTCGATATTTTTTCTCATTTCCACCATTTTTAACACGGACCTTGGAGATTTTGGGTGATGTTTGAAGGGGATTCAAGGTTATTCACTATGGTAAGCCTCTTGAGCCTAACTATCCTTAGCTATGGTGTTTTCCCGTTGATTTCTCACCTAATTAGTAGGGTTTTGAAGTGAAAATTGAGGGTTAGGTCTTGGGCAACTAGAGAGTGGATTTGGGGATTTGAGAGACCAAATGACCCCCACTTGCTCGTTCTTCAGGACATGGTTCAGCGAGGTGATGCTAGGGATGTGACTATTGGTGATGATGGCGTGTTGATGATGCAGGGTCGGGTATGTGTGCCTAATGTAGAAGGGATCCGGGAGTTGATTCTTGAGGAGGCCCACAGCTCGCAGTATTCCATCCATCCGGGTGCCGCAAAGATGTACCAGGATTAGAGACAACACTACTGGCGGAGGGGATGAAGAAGGATATAGTTGGGTTTGTGGCTCGGTGTCTCAACTGTCAGCAGGTTAAGTATGAACCTCAAAGACCGGGTGGCTTGCTTCAGAGGTTAGAGATCCCAGAGTGGAAGTGGGAGCGGATCACCATGGACTTCGTAGTTGGCTCCCACGGACTTCGAGGAAGTTCGATGCTATTTGGGTTATTGTGGATCGGCTTACTAAGTTAGCGCACTTCATTCCAGTGGGTACTACTTACACTTCAAAGTGGTTGGCTGAGATTTATATTCAAGAGATTGTTCGCCTAAGTGGTGTCCTAGTTTCCATCATTTCAGATAGGGGCACTCAATTTACATCGCAGTTTTGGAGGGTCGTGCAACGAGAGTTGGGTACTCAGGTTGATTTGAGCACAACCTTTCACCTTATACGGACAGACAGTCCGAGCGCACTATTCAGATATTGGAGGACATATTGTGTGCTTGTGTCATTGACTTTGGGGGTTCATGGGACCAGTTTCTGCCGCTCGTGGAGTTTGCATATAACAACAGTTATCAGTCGAGTATTCCGATGGCTCCGTACGAGGCTTTATATGAGAGGAGTCGTATATCCTCAATAGGATGGTTTGAGTTGGGTGAGCTAGGCTCTTGGGTACAAACTTAGTCCAGGATGCATTAGACAGGGTGAAATTGATTCAGGAGCAGCTTCGCACGGCGCGGTCTAGGCAAAAGAGCTATGCAGACATGAAGGTCCGTGATGTGTCTTTCATGGTCGGGGAGAAGGTTTTGCTGAAGGTATCACCCACGAAGGGTGTTATGAGGTTTGGGAAGTGGGGAAAGTTGAGCCCTCGGATCATTGGGCCTTTTGAGGTGCTTCAGAGGATAGGGGAGGTGGCTTATAAGCTTGCCTTGCCACCCAGCTTGTCGAGTGTGCATCCGGTGTTTCATGTTTCTATGATTCAGAAGTATATTGGAGATTCGTCCCATGTTTTGGACTACAGCACGGTTCAGTTGGATGGTGATATGACTTATGATGTGGAGCCGGTGGCCATTTTGGATCGGCATGTTCGAAAGTTGAGATCAAGGGATATAACTTAAGTGAAGGTGCAGTGGAGAGGTCAGCCTGTGGAGGAGGCCATCTGGGAGACCGAGCGGGAGATGTGGAGAAGATATGCACACCTATCTGAGACTCCAGGTATGTTTCTAGACCCGTTCGAGGACTAACATTTGTTTAAGAGGGGAGGATGTAACGATACGACCGGTCGTTTTGAGAGTTATAGCCCTGTTTCCCCCATTCCTGCTTCTTTTTATTTTCTTCAGCTATATTATGATATGTTGGGTTAGTTGGTTCAGGTCCGGAGTGGTTTCAGAGTGATTGAGATACTTAGTCTCTTTATTAGAAGCTTAAGTTGAAAAAGTAAATTGAATGTTGACTTATGTGTAAACGATAACGGATTTGAATTTTTGATGGTTCTGTTAGCCCCGTTAAGTGATTTTATTCTTAGGAGCGCGTTCGGAATGTGATTTGGAGGTCCGTAGTGGAATTAGGCTTGAATTGGAAAAAGTTAAAACTTTGGCAATTTTCGTCGGCAGTGGAAAATTTGATATCGGAGTCGGAATGGATTTTCAGAAATTGGAGTAGGTTCGTGGTGTCATTTGTGATGTGTGTGTAAAAGTTTAGGTCATTCAGACGTGGTTTGATAGGTTTCGGCGCCGTTTTGCGGAATTTGGAAGTTTAGAAGTTCTTAGGCTTGAATCCAAGGGTAATTTGGTGTTTTGATGCTGTTTTGAGCGATTCGAAGGTTTGACTAAGTTCGTATGATGTTATGAGACTTTTTGGTATGTTTGGTTGAGGTCCCGAGGGCCTCGGTGTGATTTCGAGTGGTTAACGGAAGGTTTGGAACTTGGAAAATACAGCTGAAGTTGTTGATGTTGGTGTCATCCGCACCTACGGAGTGGGAGATGCAGGTGCGGCTCGCAGGAGCGATTGAGGAGCCGCAGATGCGGCCATAGAAGTCTTGGGTAGGAACCGCAGGTGCGAAGTTATTCCCGCACCTGCGAGAGTCGTAGATGCGAGCATGAATGCGCAGGTGCGAGATGTAAGCCGCAGGTGCTAGGTGGTTTCCGCACCTGCTATGATCGCAGATGCGGTTGAGAGGTGCAGAAGCGGTCCTATGGATTTTAAGTGATTTTCTCAGGAGCAGAGCTTGGTCCACAGATGCAGAAAAGGGACCACAGGTGTGGTTTCACTGGGCAGAATATATAAATAGAGGACTTCGAGATTTTTCCTCATTTCCACCATTTTTAACACGGACCTTGGAGATTTTGAGGTGATTTTTGAAGGGGATTCAAGGTTATTCACTGAGGTAAGCCCCTTGAACCTAACTATCCTTAGCTATGGTGTTTTCCCGTTGATTTCTCACCTAATTAGTAGGGTTTTGAAGTGAAAATTGGGGGGTTAGGGCTTGGGATTCTGGAGAGTGGATTTGGGGATTTGAGAGACCAAATGATGCCGGATTTTGATGAAATTAGCATGGTTAGACTCATGAGTGTATGGGCTTTCGGATTTTGTAACTTTTGTCGGATTTCGAGACGTGGCTCGGGAGCCGGGTTTGAGTGAATTTCGGGTTTTGAGTCTAATTTAGTGTTTTTTCTTGTGGGATTGATCCCTTAAACATATTGTAATAGTGTTGTACTGTTTGTGACTAGATTCGGAGAATTTGGAGGCCGATTCGAGAGGAAAGTGCATTTCAGAGCATGTGGATATTTAGAGGTGACGGGCGTGTGAGCGTGCACCGTGTGAGATTGAGACTTGGTCCGTCCTGGGAGATTGTAAAGTCGAATAGCGTATTGTTATCGCTTGTTCATCTTGTGTTTGAGTTATTGAATGTCTTACATGTTTTAAACCATGCTTAGGCTATATGATAACACTGTTGGGACCCGCAGTGATCACGAACTTGTTGAATTAACTGCTAAATTGTTGTCTTGTACTCAATCACCATTTTACTTATGCATTATATCTCAACTCTCTCTTATTTGTTGATTAATACTTATTGTATTCTCTGTTTGGGCGGTTTATTATGATATTCGGGGAGGCTGGAGAGGCTAGTGACTGAGATAGGGCCTGAGTGCCGGATTGAGAGCTATGTGAGATATATTGGATCGGGATGCACGCCGCAACAAGCCTTCGGTCCATACATCGAATTGGGCTGCACGCCGCAATAGTATTGGGTTGGGTTGCACGCCGCAACAGTATTGGGTTGGGTTGCACGCCGCATCAATTTAGTGCTTGGGCTGTAGGAGCCCCTCCGGAATCTGTACACCCCTAGTGAGCACAGGTACCTTTGATTGAGTATTGAGGCTGGGAGCCGAGTGATTGAGCGGTTGAGATAGACGAGTGATAGTAGCCCTGTGAGGTTGTACTAGCTCTTATTTGTTGTTGCACTTCATTGCTAATTGTTGTTGTTGTGAAATTTTCTGAAGGGCTTCTATTGTTTTACTTGAGCTCGAAATGTTTTGATTTAAAACACCGGAATGAAAGCATGCCTATTTTCTTTTGCCGAAATTATTGAAATGAACTGTATTTTGTGTAGCTCGTCACTACTTCTCAGTTCCTTATTTAATTTTGCTACTTACTGAGTTGGAAGTACTCACTTTACTCCCTGCACTTTGTGTGCAGATCTAGATGTGACAGGACGCGGAGGTCATTGAGCTCGTGTGCAGTTGATTTTTCGGAGATTTATGAGGTAGTTGCCGGTGTTCGCTGACCTTGTGCTCCTTCCTTATCATTTTTTTCTCTGTATTGATATTTAGACACAGACTACGGTAAACCTTTACTTTTAAATTTAGAGTCTAGTTGCTCATGACTTGGTGACACCCCTATGTTTGAGGCTAGTATTACACACTTTGTTTCCTATTTTGAGTTTAACTTTGAGTTTTATGAAAGATTCTTGATATGGAAAATTTTACATTACTATTTTATTGATTCTGAATTATTTTTGGAAAAGTCGACTTGCCTAGTACCATCGATAGGCGCCATCACGACAGGTTTGAATTTAGGGCCGTGACATCTGTGATACCTTGTCAATATATGATATATACTATACGGGTGTCATAGTATATTGCATAATATACTTCAACTACTATTAATATATTAATTTTGGTATACTATATGCTACAAGGTAACACTTGCATGGGAAAAAAAAATGTTTTTTTCACTTTTTGTCCGTGTCAAATCTATTTATATTCGTTAGTCAAAAAAAGTGTTTTTTTTCACTTTTAGTCCGTGCCAAATCTATTTATATTCGCTAGTCAAAAAAATGTAGTATTATTTTTATAACATACAGAATATATATATATAT
>MDKI01230357.1:0-13858 GCA_005239505.1 Nicotiana paniculata
AAACATTGCCTCAAATGGGCACTTTAAAACTGTCATGACCATAGTCTTGACTAATGTAATCTATACTCTGGTGCAACAACTCATGTCCCCGTCTCCAACTTCGAAATTTACTAAAAATCACATATTGTAATTGCGGGTGCATTTCATGTGGCGTAGTTATAATATGTCCCGAAAACAAATAAGTGCACGACATCGTGACTTATTTCAAGATAAATCCATAAATACTAAAAGCACAATAGGAAAAAAATATGTAAATAATCTGATAACTAGGCTAGAACCACGGAACTCGGGAATGCCTAACACCTTCTCCCGGGTTAACAGAATTCCTTACTCGGATTTCTGGTATGCAGACAACTTAAAATCGTGTCTAAATTTCCTCGGTTTGCGATTTCAACAAAACGGTGTCCCGGAACATCGTCCAAAATTCGGGTGGCGACTCTGAAAACTAAAATAAAATCATTCCGAATAATGTCACTTAAAGTGGAAAAACTCCCTTACTACCCTTCATTAATCCGGGGGTAGTGGAAAAATGAGGTGTGACAGAAAGTGGTAAAATTCTTCTTAAAGGAACATGAAAAATAGCCTTTAAATCTTTGTTTCGAAACTCATTTGCCAAGTTTAATAATATTCAATAATATAACCTTATCAGGTATACAATTTTCCACGGAGGAATCAATTCTCTTTCTAAATAATTATGAAAGGTACACTCTAGTCTTCTTAGGAAATCAATTACCGATTCAATAGCATTTACAACCTAATATTAGTGGCAGGATCACATGTACAACACGTAAGGCATGCTAGTGGGTCCTAGTCTACCCGGACATGGCATAATAGTAGCTACGTATGGACTCCCGTCACCTAGTGCGTACGTAGCCCCCGAAGATAATAGCACATACTTAATTATTTCACCTAGGGGGACATTTCCCCCTCACAAAGTTAGAAAGGAGACTTACCTCGCTCCAAAATTCCATAACCAACTTCCAAGCCCTTCCGACGACTCCAATGGACGCACAATGCCCCAAAATTATCCAAATAACGACAAACCAATAAAAATATACTCTAATATTATCAACAATTCCAAATTATATAATTTCCCAAATCCGCTCAATGAAATGACCAAAATGCCCTCAGGCCCACATGCCCGAAACCCGAAATTTCTCGAAGATAAATTCTACCCATAGCTTTACTAGTTCAAATATACAATTTACTCTAAATTCCATGCTCAAATTCGTGGCTAAAAATCCAAATTACCATTTTCTAGGTTTTCTTTAAAATTTCCCAATTTTTCCATAATCTTTCATGTTTAATCCATGCATATAACTTGTATTAATCTTAAAAACATAAAGGAATTACTAACCTAGTGATGCTTGACGAAAACCCACTCTTGAAGCTCCTCAAAGTCGACCAAACCAAAGAAGAAATGAGAAGAAATGGCCAAAACCCGTTTAAAACATAACACTGCCCAGGCGACCCTCCTATGCGATCACAACATGCTCCGCGATCGCATAGGACTTCTATGCTGCCTCCCTAATTCCTCTTGTGTGTTCGCATGCAAGCTCCCGCGTTCGCACAGGCCAAATGCCTCACAGCCTCCAAACGCACACTGTGCGATCACAACTCCAACCCTGCGATCACATAGACAAAGCTCCAGCTCCCTTGACTCTCTTCTCCGCGATCGCACTCATCCTTATACGATCGCATAGACCAAGAATCCAGACCTCAAATTTCCTTCATTGCGATCGCACACAAGGGGCCACGATTGCATAGCACACCACACACCAGAAGACAGCAGCAGCAAAACAATGAAAAATGGTCTGAAACACACCCGAGGCCCCCCGGGACCCCGTCCAATCCCACGACTCAGTCCCATAAAAACCAACGGACTTGCTCGAGGCTTCAAATCACATCAAACAACGCCAAAATCACGAATCACACTCAAACTCAAACTTTATGAACTTTTAAATTTCAAACCTCCACATTCGATGTCGAACCTATCAAATCATGTCCGATTGATTTCAAATTTTGCACGCAAGTCATATTTGACATTACCGACCTGCTCCAACTTCCGAAGTAGCATTCCGACCCCGATATTAAAATTTCCACTTCCAGTCGGATTTCTCAAAAACCTTCAAATTTCTATCTTTAGTCAAAATGACTTCAAAATGACCTACGGACATCCCAATTCACTTCCGATCGCGCTCCCAACTCCAGAATCACCTTATGGAGCTATTCCCAAGCTCGGAATCCTAAACGGACATCAATAACACTGAAATGCCTTAGAGCCCAAATTTATGAAATTCTTCTAAAATGCTATTTTCCATAATATACGCCGAGATGCTCCCGGGTTATCCAAAACAACTTCTGGACATACGTCCAAGTCCGAAATCATCATACGAACCTGCAGGAACCTTCAAATCTTGATTCGGAGGTCGTTTACTCAAAATTCCAATCTTAGTTGATTCTTCCAACTTAAGGCTTCCGAATTGAGAATTTTCTTTCCAAATCAACTCTAAACATTCCGAAATTCAATTCCGGCCACACCTACAGGTCATAATACCTGAAATCTGCTCACGACTTCAAACCGATGAACGACGCACTAGAGCTCAAGATGATCGGTCATGTCGTTACAGAAATCCTCCAAAATTGCCCCAACCATGAGAAAGAATGAGGAAATGGCCAAAATCCCGTTTTAAAATAGTTCACTACCCAGACCAACCCTCTATGCGATCGGAGTGCACTCCTATAGCCGTGATCGCATAGGCAAATTCCCAGAATCCTCTAAACATACACTGTGTGATCGCACATTTAACCTCGCGATCGCACAAGCCATAAGACTGAAGCCTCATTTTTCCCTCTGTGCGATCGCGCAACTACACCTGCGATCGCGTAGACCAACGCAACAGCCCCCAAAATTCTCCTATGTGCGATTGCGTACCTCCAAGTTCGATGCACAAAACAAAATTCCAGCCCCTATCATTTCTTCTCCGCGATCACACAACTAGGACCGCGATCGCATTGCACACCAGATACACCAGCAAACAGCAGCAACAAATCACTTAAAAATGACCTGAAACTACCCCGAAACACACCTGAGGCCCCCAGGACCCCGTCCAATCACACGACTTAGTCCCATAAGATCACACGGACTTGCTAGAGGCATCAAATCACATCAAACAACGCCGAAATCACGAATCGCACTCAAACTCAAACTTTATGAACTTTGAAATTTCCAACTTCTACATCTGATGCCGAAACCTATCAAATCATGTCCGATTGACCCCAAATTTTGCACACAAGTCGTATTCGACATTACGGACCTACTCCAACTTTCGGAATTGTATTCTGACTCCGATATCAAAATTTCCACTTCCGGTCGGATTTCTCAAAAACCTTCAAATTTCTATCTTTAGCAAAATGACTCCAAAATAACCTACGGATATCCGAATTCACTTCTGATCGCGCTCCCAACTCCAGAATCACCATACGGAGCTATTCCCAGGATCGGAATCCCAAACAGACATCAATATAACTGAAATGCGCTTCAAGCCAAACTTAGGAAATTTCTTCAAAAATGCTAACCTCCACAATATACGCCAAAACGCTCTGGGGTTATCCAAAGCCCGATCCGGACATACGCCCAAGTACGAAATCATCATACGAACCTGCAGGAATCTTCAAATCCCGATTCGAAGGTCGTTTACTCAAAATTTCAATCTTAGTTGATTTCTCCAACTTAAGGCTTCTGAAATGAGAATTTTCTTTCCAAATTGACGCTAAACTTCCCGAAATTCAACTACGACCACACCTACAAGTCATAATACCTGAAATGAAGCTGCTCATGACTTCAAACCGCTGAACGAAGCGCTAGAGCTCAAAACAACCGTTCGAGTCGTTACATTCTCACCCACTTAAACAGACGTTCGTCCTCGAACGTGCCAAGAACTCCTCTTGAGTTATCTGTAATCACTGTGTAACACCTCGTGCACTTGCCCGTGCTACCACAACCCAGTTGAGTACATTATCTTGATCAAATATGAAGATTTCTTCTTTCATCCATATAATAGGCTCAGAATTCAGTTCCAACATCTGAAATTTCTCTGCCAGGCGTAGTTCCAATATATAAACATCGTATCAACTACCACCCGATATACCAGAACATGACTGCATACCTTTGCTGAATCAGCACCATGCACCGCATAACTCATCATCTGACCACAATGACACTCCATGTACCTTAATATCCAAAATTCCATGAATCTAATGCTCCCAAGGAACCTTATGATATATATATACATCCTGCTATAATGCTGACGATACCACCACAACGGAGGAGATGTGTAGAAATTCTAACCAATTGTAGAGTTAAGCAATTGAATCTATACTTTTTGACTTAGATCATCATCTCATTACGAACCAAATAATGGTATTTGTCTTTTAATATAATTCACAAAATCTTATCGCACTGATCCCTATTCCAATAATCTCGTCTCACGCAGTATGAACTGCTCAGACAACAAATCACCCCAAACATGACCAACAGTCTCACATGACACCACATCGCGCCAATAGTCCACAACTCGAACATGATAAATAAGAAATGACTCAGGAAGGGACTATTCAACTCACGCCACTAATATGAACTTTCCTCAGAAAATAGGAAGTAAAACATAAGAAAAATAATATAGTAACCTTACTCATCATCACATTGTTGCGGCGTAACCCGATCCAAATGACATACCCGTGGCGACGTGCCACCCGATCCACACATAAAATTTACATAAGAAGATACACGAAGCTGAATCGCTCACTATTACAAATTACCGAATATCAGTCACCAGCACGCTAAGTGCATAATACCATCCTGGGGAAACTGATAAAGCCATATGCTACAAAACTCAAGCACAACTGAGGTGCGATATACATATATATACACACACACACACACACACACACTCTGGATCTCAAGAGTTGTCCTGCTCACATAACATCATCACTACGTGGAACCTCAACACATGAGAAATTATCAAGCTGTTTCATAACTCACACGGCATAATCATATTATCACATGAATTTAACGAAGACGGAACAACATATGTTGTCCTAATACCTTTCCATGAAAAGTACTCTACTGAAATAAACATGCATGGCTCATACGGAGCCCATAATCATATTTAAATCCGTCCACAAACATCGAGTCTACCTTGCTCCCACCAAACTAAGCTAATAGCTTTACCTGGGTCAATATTAACCCACTTTCTCTCATAATACGCGAGAACAACCATCATAGCCGGGACAAACACCCAACAATCCACAACCAAATAAACTGAACGCCTTCCAGGCATAAATTCTCAAATAAGCAATATTGCACTTCTTTATGCTCAGTCCAAATCTTCAATCCATTAAGTGACTACATGTCACAGTTATGCAACATACTCGTGGTTACGCTCCCACAAGCTTCCACACCAGGTAACAAGTCTACACCCCTGCATCACCGACCACACTAATACTGCAAAACACATCAAGAAGCCATGACTAGGGTACAAAGCCTCTTCCACCGAATATAGATCTCAGGTGACACTGAAGATAACACCAACTCACTTTGAACTTTCAAATCATTTTTTCTTGCTCATCCGAGCTCATGACATCCTTGTTAACATCGAACCGCAATCTCGATTCTTACTCCCAATTACATACTGTTTACCGCACCTAACATGCCAATATGGGATTGCGCAAGAATTCAATCATAACCTCTGAACCACTAATAGGGTGAACACTTCATCATATAGAAGCTTTTTACTTACCTCAATTCAAGAGAACAATAACAATATAATACTCGAGTGAATTCTTACAATCACCCAACATGCAAATCCGTAGGTAGTGATTTGAACCACTATAAACCTTCCGGGATCCGCCTATACCTGACAGGCCATAGCAGTCGAATGCTCCCACGTGAAATCTATTACGACGGCCGACAAGCCCCGCACATACCGTTCCAAACCACATGCATAATTTAATTACACTAACGAAACTGATCACTGTTGTACATGTGCCACTTCAGCCATGGCTAATCAATCTATCTTCTTTTAATCATCTTTAATTACCTCGGAAATAATAGTAACTTCCTTCAACTCATAGCAAACTCAACCCTCACTCATCCCTAGTGACCTTGATTCACGAGACCATGTTGCCTAAATCGCGCAACCCGTCTCATACCCTCCTGAAAATCTTCCTACAACCCGGAGTTTATTTCTCTCACTCCTCCAATACTACCTTGCATGCTGAAAATAACATAGAACACTCCAACCATTTTCCCTTTCTCTGAAATTACGCTGCAAAAGCTCAATTCTTGATCATACGGTTGCCTTTAACCCTTAAACGCCGCATTCTTATCTTTGAATTCACTAGGACCGCTATTGAGAGTCACCCACTCTGATTGGTCCCGAATACAATCAACTCCAAGGCTCTCCTAGCACATGAATACCCTTTTCAATGAAACACGCGACCGAGTCACTATCCTTACAACTCGCGGTCTTAAGCATAATTCTGAATCTTCCAAAGCCTAACCCCGGTCTGACAGGGCCAACTTTTGCACACATTCATCAAATCCCATGCACAATCACCATTTTACTCCTTTCCCTTAGCTGTAATAACTTGCCAACTTGCCGACAATCTGCAACCCCATGATAACACAACCCTACAATCCAGTTGCAGGTGGTGGGACTCTCCCACTTGGCCTGAAGCTACTCCTTGCACCACTCTAGACCCTGCTGAGATCCTTTCTCCATTTTTAACATGATTTTGCTTAACCAATCCGTCCAATTCTTCTAGATTCTCTTGTTAGCACTCCCTAAATACTCAAATTCTCTAGCATCATTCACACATTCTGCCTCATACCGACTAACCCCTAGAATCCCTCACAGAATCTTGCCAACCACACAACCGCTAACCTACTCACAGGAGATAACCCACCTGTGGAATCACCAACTGGCACCTTCCAACGACGTCGCACTGCACCCCCTCTACAACTTCAATATCCCATCCTAAGCCTGCTCTCATTCACCCACTTTACCAGTCCGTCCGCTCCTCATGGAAATCTACTAAATGCGCTACAATATCCTCTAATTCACCACTATGTTGTCGCTCTCCCACTTTGGTTTAACTCATTCCTTTAGGAACTACCTGACCTCATTTCCTTACGCCTGGCCTTTTAGAAATTTAGTCACCGCCTGACACTTCTCACATGTCTTCTTTCATTGTATGTTGTCCAATTCAATATCATTCTCTACAGCTCTTACACCAGTAGATCACCGTGACTTCAAACTCTCTGAGGATCATCTTTCTCGAGCTGCCTTCATTAGAAATAACTATTCAGTATGGAACCACCGTACCTCATGATCCCGGACAGCCGCTTCTTCAATACTTCTTCACAATATTCTGACCCCATGCAACTGAAGAAACCTTAGAACCGACAACCTTAACATATTCCATTCGATCAGTGACGACGACATCACATCACAGGTACATATCCCACCTTACTTGAAAACACCAAGTCTTACTATTTTATCAACCCAAAACCTGACCATTTATAGTTCAATTGCCTTTATTCCGCCGGAATCTAAATATAAAATCTCGAAATCACACTCTGAGAAGATCTCCCTTCAGACCATTCATCAGGACCCAACATATGGGCAAGGTTTCTATCATCATATCGACATCATGCGATAACCAATCGTGAGCATCATCACTACCTGAGCATAGCCTTAAGTCTCTCAGAAACACAGCTACTGAGTTGAAACAACATATTATCCTTCTGCAGGGCCATAACAACATCCCCCAACCAATTACACATGGAAAACATCTCGCATCATATCCGTAGCACCATTTCAATTCCTCAAATTCCCAATTCATAGCAAGCGCTTCGCGACGTATAAGATTGAGTAGGAAGAAACATAGGCATAAGCCTCAAAGGAATCGAATCACACGATGAGGAATCAAGAAGGGAAGTACTCTTATAGCCAGGTAGCCTCTCGAAGATAAGTACTGAAGTCTCCGTACCGATCCGCAAGACTCTACTAGACTTGCTCATGACTCGTGAGACCTAAGGGAACCTAGAGCTCTGATACCATGTTGTCACGACCCAAAATTTATTAAGGTCGTGATGGCGCCGGACACCACTGTCAGGAAAGCCAATCATTAAATAGTTGATATAATTTCCTGTTTTAACATTTTTCGAAAATTGTTACCTTTCACTTACAAGTCATAAAACGAATAAAAATTTATCAAATAAATACGACAGGTAAACTATTCCATTTATTCAGTTAAATCCCAAACACATCCCAGAACCCGGTGACACAAGTACATGAGCAAATTCTAAGAATTTCACAAATATTACAAAGCTTGTCCGAAATACAAATTGGACAAGGAATTTAAAATGGAAATAAATACAATATGAGGGAGACTCTATCAGCTGCGGATCGCCTCCAGATGATGCAGTTCGCCTAAGTCCCCAAACCAGCCATGTCGCTATGAAAGTACCTGTGCAATAAAACTGCACAACAAGTGTAGCATGAGTACGAAAATAATGTGTACTCTGTAAGTCGCCCGCCTAACCTCAGAGAGGTAGTGACGAGAGATCGAATTAGACACTTGCTAGAGGTCAATTTAGTATATTCAAGTGTGACACTAAGCATGATTATCATAGGTAATTTATTAAAATCAGGAATGAATAATATCAACCCTTCCACATTTAACACTTTAACTCTTCGTCATTTCAATAAAAACTAATCAAACATTGGTGATTTAATCAAATAACAAATAATCAACGGGAAGGAACAACTTCTTCCAAAAATTTTAATAACTTTAAATCTTTGTCATTTCAGTTGACAACTTAAAATTCCATGCCAGTAATCAAGAAAAAATCACAGCAAATACGCAGTAAATATCATGTGCAAGAAATGTCGAGGGTCGAACGGCGCGGACCAACAATAATAAATTGTGCACTGTCGAAGGGTCGAATGGCTCGAACCATTGATGCATCTATTTTTCCCCGCTCGTGAATCGATCATGCGACGCGGTCAACATAAAAATAATAAGGCTAGCCTGCTCGTGAATCATACATGCGACTCAGGTGCTCATATGTACACATATTCACATAATAAATCCATATTTTATCAAGAAAACAATTACTCAGGAAAGTGGTAAAATTCTTCTTAAAGGAACATGAAAATAGCTTTTAAATCTTTGTTTTGAAACTCATTTTCCAAGTTTAATAATATTCAAGAATATAACCTTATCAGGTATACAATTATCCATGGAGGAATCAATTCTCTTTCTAAATAATTATGAAAGGTACCCTCTAGTCTTCTTAGGAAATCAATTACCGATTCAATAGCATAACAACCTAATATGTGGCAGGATCACATGTACTACACGTAAGGCATGCTAGTGGGTCCTAGACTACTCGGACATGGCATAATAGTAGCTACGCACGGACTCCCGTCGCCTCATGCGTACATAGCCCCTCGCAGATAGTAGCACATACTTAATTAGTTCACTTAGGGGGACAATTCCCCCTCACAAAGTTGGAAATGAGACTTACCTCGCTACGAAATTCCATAACCGGCTTTCAAGCCCTTCCGACGACTCCAATGGACGCACAACGCCCCAAAACTATCCAAATAACGACAAACCATTGAAAATATACTCTAATATTTGCAACAATTCAAATTATATAATTTCCCAACTCCGCTCAGTGAATTGACCAAAATGCCCTCGGGCACACGTGCCCGGATTTCAAAATTTCTCGAAGATATACTCTACCCATAGCCTTACTAGCTCAAATATATAATTTACTCCAAATTCCATGCTCAAATTCGTGGTAGAAATCCAAAATAAAATTTCTAGTTTTTTCCTCCAAAAACACAAATTTTTATACAATTTTCATGTTTTAATCCATGCATATACCTTGTATTTAACTTGAGATGAGAAGGAATCACTTACCTATTGATGCTTGATGAAAATCGCCCTTTGAAATCCTCCAAAATCGCCCTAACCATGAGAAAGAATGAGGAAACGACCAAAATCCCATTTTAAAATAGTTCACTGCCCAGGCCAACCCTCTATGCGATCGCACTCCTATAGCCGCGATCCCATAGGCAAATTCCCAGAAGCCTCTAAACATACATTTTGCGATCACACATTTAACCTCGCGATCACACAAGCCATAAGTCTGAAGCCTCATTTTTTCCTCTGTGCGATCGCGCAACTACACCTGCGATCGCATAGACCAACGCAGCAGCCCCCAGAATTCTCCTCTGTGAGGTTGCGTACCTCCAAGTGCGATCGCACAGGACAAAATCCCAGCCCCTCTCATTTCTTCTCCGGGATCGCACAACTAGGACTGCATTCGCAGTGCACACCAGATACACCAGCAAACAGCAGCAGCAAATCACTCAAAAATGACCCGAAACCACCTTGAAACACACCCGAGGACCCCGGGACCCCGTCCAATCACACGACTCAGTCCCATAACATCCCACGGACTTGCTTGAGGCCTCAAATCACATAAAACAATACCGCAATCACGAATCGCACCCAAACTCAAACTTTATGAACTTTGAAATTTCCAACTTCTACATCTGATGCCGAAACCTATCAAATCACGTTCGATTGACCCCAAATTTTGCACACAAGTCATATTCGACATTACAGACCTTCTCCAACTTCCGGAATCGCATTCCGACCCCGATATCAAAATTTCCACTTCCACTCGGATTTCTCAAAAACCTTCAAATTTCTATCTTTAGCCAAATGACTCTAAAATAACCGACGGACATCCGAATTCACTTCCGATCGCGCTCCCAACTCCAGAATCACCATACGGAGCTATTCCCAGGCACGAAATCCCAAACGGACATCTATATCACTGAAATGCGCTTCAAGCCAAACTTAGGAAATTTCTTCAAAAATGTTGACCTCCACAATATACGCTGAAACGCTCCCGGTTTATCCAAAGCCCGATCTGGACATACGCCCAAGTACGAAATCATCATACGAACCTGCAGGAACCTTCAAATCCCGATTCAAAGGTCGTTTACTCAAAATTTCAATCTTAGTTGATTTCTCCAACTTAAGGCTTCTGAAATGAGAATTTTCTTTCCAAATTGACTCTAAACTTCCCGAAATTCAATTCCGACCACACCTACAAGTCATATACCTGAAATAAAGCTGCTCATGACTTCAAACCGATGAACGACGCGTTAGAGCTCAAAATGACCGGTCGGGTCGTTACATTAAGGATATGTTACAGAATTTTGTGTTTTAGGCTTCTAGCTTTCATTTTTCAGTTGAGAACTACTTGTACATAGTAGATAGTTAAGGATAAGATAGAATTTAGATAGCTAATTGTGTTGATTAGCTATGGTTTTGTATAGTTTTCAAAGGTGATTAATACAAAAGTTTAGTTACCAAAAAAAATAGTAAATTTTTAATAATTAACGTAGCTTTGCTTTTCATTGAGTTGTAAATTTATTTAATATCATTATCAACTACTATTCTTTAATATAATATAGATATGAATATTTAATTTTTTTAATTATAAAATAAATATTTATTTCGTTTTAAAATAATGATCGAAAATTTAAATTATTTATACTTTAATAATAGTTTTAAGTGTTGTATATTTTCTTTGTTTTTTTTTTCTAAATGTATGATTTATAAATATCCTCACATTATCTCTAATTTATTTTTATCATTCAATATTTTTAATTTTTTTATTTTATCTATTAGACTTGAGTTACATGGACTTATCCATATTATGACTTTTCTTATCATAATATAAAAAAAATTCTCATCTGGAATTTAAATAATTTTTTACCCTTTTTTTCTATGATACAAATTTGAATTTTTATGTTTCCTCTATTTATTTTTTATTTTTGATATTATATTATTCAAAATACCTAATATTATTACATTGTTTGAATTTAATATATATTTTTACCACTCACATTATAATATAATATAGATAAAATTTAAAAAAAATCTCTTCTCATATTCAAATAATATTCAGCATTTTCAAAAATTAAGTTATGCTTTCAAACTTAATCTAACTGCACTGGATTTAAATATTAATCAAGAAAAATATTTTCTTAATTTTTTGAATATATCATATTTAAATGTTGTAATAATAATTACATATAAAATATTTGTTTACCCGATTTATCAATATTAATATGAATTTATTATTCTTGTTATTAAAATATTTTGTATTACTGATTATTTAATTTTTTCTTACCTTATAAATAATTTGTATACTTTATGCAAGATCTTATTTTTTGATGCTTGAATTTATTTAATTTTTAAGCTCAATAAATCTTTAATATCTTAAGAAAATTATGGTTTTATTTTATATTTTAACTTACTCCAAAGTATAAATAGTAATAGGTTATCTCAATTTACGTCTTTCTATTATTTTTATTTTTTTCTATTATATTTTTTTAATTAATTTTTTACCTCTATATTTATAGCTAATATAGAAGAAAATCCATGAGTGGATATATAGATATAGATATAGATATAGATATAAATATGCATATAAATATAGATATATTGTCACGACCCAAAATCCATAAGATCGTGATGGCGCCGGACATCATTGTCAGGCAAGCCAATCATTTATTAATTTAAATAATTCCCGGTTTTAACAATTACGAAAAATATTTCCTTTCACTTTATTACATATTAACCAAATGAAAATCTGTTAAGTAAAGCAATGGTTTAAATATTACACTTTAGCAAATATATCCCAACACATCCCAGAACCCGGTATCACAAGTACATGAGCAATTTCTAAGAATTTATACAATCATCACAAAGCCTGTCCGAAATACAAATTGGAGAAGGAAATTTAAAATGAAAATAAATACAATACGAGGGAGACTCTGTCAGCTGCGGATCGCTTCCGGATGATACAGCTCGCCTAAGTCTCTGAATCCTCCACATTGCTACGAAAGTACCTGTGCAATAAAATGCACAACAAGTGTAGCATGAGTACAAAAACAACGTGTCCTCAGTAAGTCGCCCGCCTAACCTCAGAGAGGTAGTGACGAGAGGTCAAATTAGACACTTGCTAAAGGTCAATTTAGAATATTTAGGTGTGACACTAAGCATGATTTCCATAGGCAGTTTATTAAAATCAGGAATAAATATTTTCAACTCCGTTCACATTTAACACTTTATATCTTCATCATATTAATAACAATAATCAACATGAGTGATTTAATCAAATAACAATTAAACAACGGGAAGGAACAACTTCTTCCAAAATCTTTTTAATAACTTTAAATCTCTATCATTTCAATTGACAACTTAAAATTTCAGGCCAGTAATCAGGCAAAAATCATAGCAACTACGCAGTAAATATCATGCGCAAGCAATGCCGAGGGTCGAACGGTCGAACCATAGATGCATCTATCTGCACCGCTCCCGAATCGATCATGCGACGCAGTTATACATACAAATAATAAGGCTAGCCTTCTCGCGAATCATAACTGCGACTCAGGTGCTCATATGTACACATATCCACATAATAGATCCGTATTTTTATCAAGAAAGCAGTTTTTCTCAGGAAAGTGGTAAAATTATTCTTAAAGGAACATGAAATATAGCTTTTAAATCTTTGTTTTAAAACTCATTTGCCAAGTTTAATGATATTCCATAATATAACCCTACCAGGTATACAATTATCCACAGAGGAATCAATTCTCTTTCTAGATGATTAAGAAAATAAACTCTATTGTTCTTTAGATATTCAATTACGATTTCAATTATATTAGCAGTTTAGTATTACATGCAGGATTAC
>ML310874.1:0-18952 GCA_005239505.1 Nicotiana paniculata
ATCAGGTATTTATTTACAAAGAAAGAGTCTAAAGCTAGATTGATGCGCTGGGTTTTATTGTTGAAGCAATTTGATGTGGAAATAAGAGACCGAAAGGGCACTGATAACCAAGTAGCTGACCACCTGACAAGGTTGGAAAATCATGATCATGTTAAGGAGGGTGGAGATATTAAAGAAGTCTTTCCTGATGACCAACTTTTTTCTATAACCCAAGACCCTCCTCCGTAGTATGCCGATTAAGTGAATTATTTGGTGAGTGGGGTACTTCCCCCGGAAATAAAATCTGAAGCAAGGAAAAGGTTCTTACGCGATGTGAAATTTTACTAATGGGATGAGCCCTACCTGTACAAAGAATGTGGTGATCAGTTAATAAGGAAATGCATTCCTGATGTAGAAGTGGAACGGGTGTTCTACGATTGTTATGCATCACAATATGGAGGTCATCACGGTGGCGATCGAACGGCAGCGAACGTGCTAAAATCTGGGTTCTTTTGGCCAAAACTATTCAAAGATGCCCACGCATTTATTAAACAGTGTGACCAATGCTAGAGAACATGAACGATAACAAGGAAGAACGAGATGCCTTTGAATAATATCTTGGAGGTAGAGATTTTTGATGTATGGGGGATAGATTTTATGGGTCCATTCCCATCATCCAGGGGACATAAATACATTTTGTTGCCAGTTGACTACGTGTCGAAATGGGTGGAGGCAATTGCATTGCCGACGAATGATGCCATGGTTGTCGCTGCGTTTGTGAAGAAGAATATATTCTCCAGTTTTGGTACTCCACGAGCCTTGATTAGTGATGAAGGAACCCATTTTTGCAATCGGTTATTGAATAACCTTTTAGCTAAATATGGGGTCCGTCATCGAGTTGGAACAGCATATCACCCTCAAACAAGTGGACAAGCAGGGGTATCCAATATAGAAATCAAGCAAATACTAGAGAAAACGGTGAGTGTGAACAGGAAAGATTAGGCTGCTAAGTTAGATGACGCTTTATGGGCATACAGAATAGCATACAAAACACCAATTGGGGCATCACCGTACAAGTTGGTCTATGGGAAGGCATGTCACCTGCCCGTAGAGCTTGAACACAAGGAGTATTGCGCCATCAACAAGTTAAACATGAACCTTGAAGCCGGGGGTGAGAAAAGATTGCTGTAGTTGGATGAATTGGATGAGTTCAGGTTGCACTCATACGAAAATGCCAAACTTTACAAAGAAAAGACCAAGAGATGGCATGACAAACATATANTGAGCCGGGCCAACATGTACTATTATTCAATTCTAGGCTTAGACTGTTTACTGGAAACCTCAAATCGAGATGGTCAGGCTCGTTTGAAATAGTGAGAGTCACTCCATATGGTGCACTTGAATTGCGCTATACATGGTGAAAGAACATTTTTAGTGAATGGGCATAGAGTCAAACATTATTGGGGTGGTACCATAAATCGTGAGAAGACCAAAGTCGTGCTCGCTGATGACTGAGGCGAGGTTCTGCGTCGTGCCGCGACGTTAAATCAGGCGCTTCAATAGGAGGCAACCTATTGACTTGTTGTAATCGTTGTGCCACAACATTAACTAAGGCGCTTATTGGGAGGCAACCCAATACTTAGTTAAATCTTAACATAGCTTGAAGAATTTCATATAATTATAGGTACTAATGAGCTTGCGAGTGCATTCAAGTGAAAGGAGCAGTGTTCTTGCATGACGGAAGGTGAGACGAAGGCCAGGGGGTACATGGCGATACAGCCCTAACGCCTGGCAAACGCCAGGTCAGGCTGGGCGTTTCAGCCCTAACGCCTGGCAAACGCCAGGTCAGGCTGGGCGTTTCAGCCCTAACGCCTGGCAAACACCAGGGTAGGCTGGGCTTTTGGGATCCAACGCCTGGCTAACACCAGTGGGTCCGGGATTTAAGACTAAAACGCACGCCTAACGCCAGGTAAGTATCTTCTTCTAATTTTTTCATCTCCCATCTCCCTCTCAAGCAAGAGTTTTCTCCCAAGAACACAAACAACAACGAATTGCTCTCATACTCACACTACAACTTATAGATTACCCACACATTTACACTTACACATCAACTCTTCACCCACACATCTGCATACCCAAAGCACACACAAGTCTGCGCAGGTTCAACTTCGGGGTTCACCTCATCAAATTAACACTCATCAATCGTTGAGGTATGATTTTATCCCTATTTTGTGTAAATTCGACTTGGGTTTTACAATTATATATGGTGTAGCCATGATTCATGGTGGTTCCTTATGGGTTTATGAATTTCATGGTCATATTGTATGATGTTTTGCATCCCAATCCCCGAAACCCTCTAGGAATGGGCTGAATTTGTTAAACTAAGTGGTATTATGGAACCCCACCCAGATGTGGGTACATGAGGCAGTCCCTCAATTCCATAAGAGCTCTCATGGCATTGTGCACGCCAAGTGCTCGATATAATGCCTCAATGGAAATACATATCCCATTTGGAGCCCGAGTCTCAGGGAAACAACCCACTAGTATCATGCATTGTCAACTCCATGAAATGTTAAGTGTGAAGAGGCTCACGAGAAATCCTTTGGGTCAATTATTCATTAACATGCCAAGGTAAAGTCTGAGTAACCTTTGGAAAGCTTTTGTTACACACTTTGTGCCACCCACTAACTACTGATCATATGTGCAGGAAAAACAATGCTACCCAGAAGAGCCACTGGCAAGGGGAAGGACACGTCTTCGGCCCCAGCTAAAAGCAAAGCAAAACCCCCACAACCCCAAAAGAAAAGAGAAGGGGGGGATGCTACTTCCAGTATGACTGGTGAGGAAGCAGTAGCTGTTGTCGCTGCTATGAGACATCGACCTACTGGTGAACAGGAATATGGTCTCAACAACATACCACTACAATCCAGGAAATGGTATGCATGCTGCAAACCCAAGCATGTTCACCCTGAATGGTCCATTAAGGAAGAGATTCTAAGATCAAAATTTCCAACGATTTGGCGGAGCATCCATGAGTTGGGGCTAGGATATGTGTTCAGACACAATGGTGACATCAACCTCAACTTAGTCCGAGAATTCTACGCAGGGTTTGACCCTAAGGAAAAGAACGGATTGGTGCCAATTCGTGGGCACTTGGCAGATTTTTCGGCCAAGGCCATATGCGACTTCCTAGGTGCAGCAAATGTTTCGGTGGAGCCTCTAGAGCAATTCATCCGCCATCCCAACTATAGAGAGGTGAGGCACATACTTTGTGGGGTTGATTCTAGGTCTGCTTAGATTTGGGATAGAGCCACAAATCGCCATAAAAGATTTCCAAAGAAGAAAATGAAGGCTGAGACCCAGGTGTGGCTTAAAGTGATTAATGCACAGATACTACCATGCAACCATGACACCTTAATCAGCCGAGAGAGGATTTTATGTGCTCTACTTCCTCATGACGGGGCAGAGGGTGAATGTGGGCCAGCTGATGCGCTATCAAATGGGGTTGGTGCGTTCGAGCAATAGAATTGATCGAATACCGTTCCTAAATTTCATAACTCAGTTCCTGCTAAATGAGAATGTAGCGGTTGAGCCCAACTTTGACCATACCATTGATCAATTCAAACGAGAGACTGACATCTCTGGCCTAAGACTGAAGGAAGAGCCTTCCTTGACCAATGCAGAGCGCAATGTGCGGGATGATAGCTTCATGGCCCATCTTTATGGGATGATGGATTTGCAGTTGCGAATAGGAGGTCGGCCGGCGTCATTTGATGAGAGAGCTAAATTGGATCAGAGATACCTGCTCAATGCTCATGCGCAGCAGATGATTGGAGCGGGTGAGGGATACAGGCTCCCTGATGATGAGGATATCAACACTCTTGACGACTCTGATGCAGAGTCAATGCACTCGGATGAGGAAGATGATGAAGAAAATGAGCATGAGGAGGAGTGGAGAGCGTCAGATGACGACGACGCTGAATGATCAGGGAGTTTCTTGTACCTTGCTATTACTGCTTTTGTCTCTATATAATGCACTGGGGACAGTGCATGGATTAAGTGTGGGGTGTGTATGTTGTATTTTGTTGTACTTACGAATTGTGGAATTGTTTTACCATATGTGGTGTCATGTTGTAGTTGTATTCATGATAAGTAAATGATCTTTCTGTTAAGTCTTGTAGTTTTTTTTAAAATAAAAAAAAAAGTTTGTGGACTTTTCCCGACGATGGACCTCTTAGACAGTTCTCTTGAGGGAAGTAAGTCTAAAGAAAATACCAAAAAGATTTTTTTTAGGTAGTATAGTAATTCCCCCTTGGTTTTTCTTTTGACCACGGTTCTTTTCCAAGGGTGTAACTTGAACCGGGTAATTTAAATTAATTTTGTTTTTGTTTAGAGAAGTTAGGAAGAAACTTAGTAAATTAGAGATACCCTATGACATGTTTGATATACTAGGTGATGACATACATTCTGTTTTCCCTGATATTTGGTTTGACATGTGATGCTTGAGTAAAAATAAATAAATAAATAAATAATTAAATAGCCTACTTTGTGACGCCTTACATGACAACAATCTCAGCACTTCTTCAAACTCCAAACTTGATCCTTTAACCACCCGAAATCCACCCGAGTCCCCGTCCAATTACACCAACCTATTCCAAAATATATTCGGACTTGCTCGAGGCCTCAAATCACATCAAACAACGCCGAAATCGGGAATCGCACTAAAATTCAAAATTTATGAACTTAGAAATTTCAAACTTCCACCTCCCATGCCGAAACCTATCAAATTACGTCTGATTGACCCCAAATTTTGCACACAAGTCATATTCGACATTATGGAACTACTCCAACTTCCGGAATCGCATTCCGACCTCGATATCAAAATTTCCACTTCCGGTCGGATTTCTCAAAAACCTTCAAATTTCTACCTTTAGCCAAATGACTTCAAAATAACATGCGGACATCCGAATTCACTTTCGATCGCGCTCCCAACTCCAGAATCACCATACGGAGCTATTCCCATGCTCTAAATCCCCAAAAGACATCAATATCACTGAAATGCACTTCAAGCAAAACTTAAGAAATTTCTTGAAAAATGCTGACTTCCACAATATACGCCGAAATGCTCCCGGGTTATCCAAAGCCCGATCCGGACATAGGCCCAAGTCCAAAGTCATCATACGAACCTGCAAGAACCTTCAAATCCTTATTCGGAGGTCATTTACTAAAAATCTCAATCTTAGTCAATTTATCCAACTTAAGGCTTCTGAAATGAGAATTTTCTTTCCAATTTGACTCCGAACTCCTCGAAATTCAACTCCGGCCATGCCCACAAGTCATAATACCTGAAATGGCTGCTCATGACTTCAAACCTCTGAACGAGGCGCTAGATCTCAAAATGACCGGTCAGGTCGTTACATTCTCCCCCACTTTAACAGACATTCATCCTCGGATGTGCCAAGAATTGCTCTGGAGTTATCTGAAATCACTGTTTAACACCTTGTGCATCTGTCCGTGCTACCACAACCCAGTTGGGCACCTTAGCTTGATCAAACCTGTAGATATCCTCTTTCCTCCATACAATAAGCTCAGAATCCAGTTCCAACACCTGAAATTTCTCTGCCAGACCTAGTTCCAATATATAAACACCGTATCAACTACCACACGATATACCAGAACATGACTGCATATCTTTGCTGAATTAGCAACATGCACCGCATAATTCATCATTTGATCACAATGACACTCACTGAACCTTAATAACCAAAATTCAACGAATTTGATGCTCCCAATGCACCTTATAATATATATACATACATACCACTATAATGCTGACAATACCACCACAATGGAGGAAGATGTGTAGAAATTCCTAACCAGCTGCAGAGTTAACCAAACATTGAATCTTTCCTCTTGACTTAGATCATCATCTCATTACGAACCAAATAATGGTAATTGTCCTTTAATATATTTCGCATAATCTTATCGCGCTGATCCCTGATCCAATAATCTCGTCTCACCCAGTATGAACTGTTCAGACAACAAATCATCCCAGACATGACCAACAGTATAACATGATGCCACAATGCACCAACATGCCATAACTCGAACGTGATACATAAGAAAATGACTCAGGAAGGGACTACCCGACTCACGCAACTTATAGAAACTTTCCACAGAGAATAGGAAGTAAAACACAGAAAAATAAATATAGGAACCTTACTCATCATCACACTGTTACGGCGTGCAACCCGATCTAAATAACATACTCGTGGCGGCATGCCACCCGATCCCATCATAAAATTCACATAAGGAAATATACACAGAGCTGAATTGCTCGCTGTCATAAAATACTGAATATCGATCACAAGCACGCTAAGTGCTTAGTACCATCCTGGGGAGACTGATAGAGTCATACACTACGAAAACTCGAGCACAACTGAGATGCGATATATATACTCCGAATCTCAAGAGCTCGCCTGCTCACATAACACATCATTCCTATGCAGAAACTCATCACATAGGAATTTATCAAGCCGTTTCATAACTCACACGACACAATCATAATATTACATGATTTTGACGAATACGGAACCACACCTGATATTCTAGCACCCCTCTTTGATGAGAACTATACTGGAATGAACACATCTGACTCACATGGAGCCCATAACCCTGTTGAAATCCATTCACACACTTCAAGCCGATTATGCTTGCACTGAACTAGGTTGATAGCTTTACCTGGGTCCATAGTAACCCACTTCCTATCATAACACGCAAAAACAACCATCATAGCTAGGACGAACACCCACAAACAACTGAACTGAACGCCTTCCAGGCATAAATTCTCAAATAAGCTATATTGCACCCCCTTATACTTGGTCTAAATCTTCAATCAATCAGGTGACTACCTGTCACACTTATACCATCTTCCCATGGTCACGCTCCCACGACCTTCCACGAGGAACATGTCTTCACATCCATACCACCGACCATACAAATGCTGCAAAACACATCAAGAACCCATGACCAGGTACAAAGCCTCTTTCACTGAATATTGATCACAGGTGACACTGAAGATAACACCAGCTTACTCTGAACCTTCAAATCCCTTTTTTTTCTTGCTCATCCGAGCTCAAGACATCCTTGTCAACACCGAACCGCAACCCTGGTCCATACTTCCAGCTCCACACTGACTACTGCACCTAACATGGCAATATGAAATAGCACAAGAATTCCATCATAACTCCTGGACCACTAATAGGGGAAACACCTCATCATATAGAAACCTCTTACTTACCTCAATTCAAGAGAACAATAACAACACTCAAGTGAATTCTCACAATCACCCAACATGCAAATCTTAAGTAGTGGTCTATACCACCATAAACGTTCCGGGAACCGCCTACACCTTCAGGCCATAGCACTTGAATTCTCCCAAATGAAATCTATTACGACGACCGACAAGCTCCGCACATACCAGCCCGAACCACATGCATAATTTAATTACACTAACGAAACTGATCACTACCGTACATGTGCCATTTCAACCATGGATAACAAATCCATGTTCCCTCTAATTATCCTTAATTGCCTCATAAATAATAGTAACCCCATTCAACTCATAACAAACTCAATCCTCACTCATCCCGAGTGGCCTTGATTCACGAGACCATGTTGCCTCAATCCCACAAACCGTCTCATACCCTCCTTGTGCGCATCCACATCTTCGACCGATATACCCATCCTGATAATCGTCTTACAAATTCGGAGTTTACTCCTCTCACTCCCCCAATTCTACCATGCACGCTGAAAATAACATTGAACACTCCAACCATTTTCCCTCTCTCTGAAATTATGCTGCAAAAGCTCAATTCTTAATCACAATGTTGCCTTTAACCCTTAAACACCGGGTTCTTAACCTACGAATTTACTAGGACCGCTGCTGAGAGTAACCCACCCTAACTGGAACACAATCATCTCCAAGACTCTTTCTAGCACATAAACATCCTCTCAATGAAGTACGTGACTGAGTCACTACCCTTACAACTCGCCTATGCCTTAAGCATAAATTCTGAATCTTTCAAAGCCTAACCTTGGTCCAACAAGGCCAACTTTTTGCACACATTCATCAAATCCCAGGCACAATCACCATTTTACTCCTTTCCCTTAGCTTCAATAGCTTTCCATTACGCCGACAATCCGCCACCCCATGAGAACACAATTCTACAACCCAATTGCAGAGTGTGGGACTCCCCCACTTAGCCCGAAGCTACTCCTTGCACCACTCTAGACCCTGCTGAAATCCTTTCCCCTTTGTTAACATGATCTTGCTCAACCAATCCGTCCAATTCTTCCGAATTCCCCTGTCAGCATTCTCTAAATACTCAAATTCTCTAGCACCATTCACACATCCTGCCTCCCACTGAATAGCCACCAGAATCCCTCGCAGAAACTTGCCAACCATGCAACCGCTAACCTACTCACATGAGATAACCCACCTGTGGAAATCACCAACTGATACCTTCCAATGACGCTGAAATGCACACTCTCTGCAACATCAATACCACATCCTAAGCCTGCTCTCATTCACCAACTTTACCAGTCCGTCCGCTCCTCATGGACATCTACTAACTGCACTACAACATCTTCAAATTCACCGCCACATTGCGTCCTTCTTCATTCCTAACAACTCATCCCTATTGTATCCAACCTTCCGCCTAAATAACCCACATTTCAACTTAAGCTCGAGGACCCAATCACCATCCACTAAAACTCTCAAACTTTCCCTCAAGATAGGCAGTTGTCTTACCACTGAACTCCGGTGCTACGCTGCCACTCTCCCATTTGTTAAACTCATTCCTTTAAACAACTACCTTACTTCCGTTCCTTACCCCTGGCCTTTTAGAAAGGGAACCACCGCCTAGCACTTTTCACATATCTTCCTTCATCGTATGCTGCCCAATTGGTGCCTCAATTCAATATCATTCTCTGTAGTTCTTAAGCCGGCAGTTCGCCACGACTTCAAACTCTCCGAAGATCATCTATCTCAAGCTGCCTTTATTATCAGCACTTATCCAGTAATGAACCACCGCGCCTCACGGTCTCTGACAGCCACTTCTTCAATACCTCTTCACGATACTCTGACCCCATGCAACCGAAGAAACCATGGCACTGACGAACTTAACACATTCCATTCGATCAAGGACGACGATAACACATCAAAGGTGAATAGTCCACCTTACTTGAAAACACCAAGTCTTACTACTTTATCAACCCCAACCGGACCATTCGTGATCCAAATGCCTTTCCTCTGCCAGAACTAAAATACCGAAATCTCGAAATCACACTCTGAGAAAACCTCCCTTCAAGTCATTCATTACCCCGACATATGGGCAAGCATTTTATCATCATATAGACATCGCGCGATAACCAATTTTAAACATCATCACAACTTGAGCATAGCCTCAAAGTTCTCAGAAACACAGCAACCAAGCTTAAACAACATAATACCCAACCAACTACACATGGAAAATATCTCGCACCATATCCGTAGCACCATTTCAATTCCTAAAATCCATGTTTCATAGCAAGAGCTTCGCGACGTATAAGATTGAGTAGGAAGAACATAGGCATAAGCCTCAAAGGAATCGAATCGCACAATGAGGAATCAAGAAGGGAAGTACTCCTAACAGCCCTGTAGCCTCTCGAAGATAAGAACAGACGTCTCCGTACTTATCCGCAAGACTCTACTTGACTTGCTCATGACTCGTGAAACCTAAGGTAACCTAGTGCTCTGATACCAAGTTGTGACGACCCAAAATCCATAAGGTCATGATGGCGCCGGACACCACAGTCAGCCAAGCCAATCATTAAATGGTTAAGTTAAATTTCCTGTTTTAGCATTTTTGAAATCATGACCTTTCACTTTATTACATAATAACTGAATAAAATCCGCTAAGTAAATACGACAGTTTAATATTCCATTTTTATAAAATACATTCCAAACACATCCCAGAACCCGGTGTCACAAGTGCATAACAATTTCTAAGAATTTTACAATTCTACAAAGCTTGTCCGAAATACAAATTGGACAAGGAATAAAAATGATAATACAATACATAGAGGAAGACTCTGCCGACTGCGGGTCGTCTCCGAGTGATGCAGCTCATCTATGTCTTCATGTCAGCCATATTACTATGAAGGTACCTGTGCAACAAAATGCACAGCAAGTGTAGCATGAGTACAAAAACAACGTGTACTCAGTAAGTATCCTGCCTAACCTCAGAGAGGTAGTAACGAGAGGTCAACTTGACACTCACTAAGGTCCAACAAAAAAATTTAACAAGATATAATATCAGTAATAGGCCTACGAGGATGATAAAAACAGTAAACATTAAAGATAATTGTAACTCAAATAAATACTGAAAATAAATAAATAATTAATACTTCATTTTCCCCCAAATATCTTGTACTTCAAAATCCGTGAAAAATCATTAACAATTTAACATGCGCATACGGAATAAGGACAACCGGCCTGAGCCATCATAATAATCATATTTGTGCACTTACGAGGGTGGAACGGCCCGAACCATAATTACATCTTTCAATCTCGCTGTGGCGTACGGCCCGCTCCCATGAGAGTGGGGGAAATAACACTCCGCTCGCGGAATGTAAATTGTGAAGCGGTCACATACACACACAATATTAACCATAATATATCTTTCAATCTCTCTATGGCGTACGACCCGCTCCCATAAGAGTGGGGGAAATAACACTCCGCTCGCGGAATGTAAATTGCGAAGCGGCCACACACAGTCATGCACAATCAAGCAGTCCACCCCGACTACATCGGGAAAACAAATACTCAAGTAAATGACAAATTTCTCTTTTAAAAGTCACAAAAATAGTATTTAAATCTTTTCTCGAAATTCATTTGCCAAGTTTAATAATATTCAATAATATAACCTTATCAGGAATACAATTATCCACGGAGGAGTGAATTCTCTTTCTAAATGATTAAGAAAGGTACACTCTAGCCTTCTTAGGAAATAAATTACCAATTCAATAGCATTATCAGTCTAATATTATTGGCATGATCACATGTACAACACGTAAAGCATGTTAGTGGGTCCTAGACTACCCGGACATAAGTATAATAGTAGCTACGCACGGACCCTCGTCACCTCGTGCGTACGTAGCCCCCACAAATAGTAGCACATATATTTAATTAGTTCACCTATGGGGACAATTCCCCCTCACAAAGTTAGAAAGGAGACTTACCTCGCTCCGAAATTCCATAACCGGCTTCCAAGCCCTTCCGACGACTCCATGGACGCACAACGCTCCAAAACTATCCAAATAACGACAAACCAATGACAATATACTCTAAAATTTTCAACAATTCAAATTATATAAATTCCCAACTTCGCTCAAGGAATTGACCAAAATTCCCTCGGGCCTACGTTCCCGAAAATCCGAAATTTCTCGAAGATAAACTCTACCCGTGGCTTTACTAGCTCAAATATACAATTTACTCAAATATTTAGGCTCAATTCGTGGTAAAAGTCCAAAATACAATTTCTTGGTTTTTCCTCCAAAAATCTCAATTTCCTACTAATGTCCATGTCTAATTCCATGCAAGACCACATATTTAACTTAGGAATGGGAAGGAATCACTTACCTTGCGATGCTTGATGAAAATCCCCTCTTGAAGCTCCTCAAAATCGCCAACACCAAAAGAAAATAATGAAGAAATGGCCAAAAATCCCGTTTAAAACTTTATGCACAGGCCTCATTTCCGCACCTGCGATCCAACCTTCGCACCTGCGCTCCCGCAGGTGCGCCCAAACTCCCGCACCTACGGCTTCCTCAGCTCCGGCCCGAATCCACACATGCGCCCCATTGTCCGCATCTGCGCCTTTGCAGGTGCAGAAAATGCATCGCACTTGCGCTCCCAGCCATGCCAGAAAAATCGCGCACCTGCGGCCAAAGCCTCGCAGGTGCGGTCACACCAGATGACAGCAATCTCAGCACTTCTTCAAACTCCAAACTTGATCCATTAACCACCCGGAATCTACCCGAGTCCCCCAGGACCCCGTCCAATTACACCAACCTATTCCAAAACATAATGCGGACTTGCTCGAGGCGTCAAATCACATCAAACAACACCGAAATCACGAATCTCACTAAAATTCAAACTTTATGAACTTAGAAATTTCAAACTTCCACCTCCGATGCCGAAACCTATCAAATCACGTCCGATTGAACCAAATTTTGCACACATGTCATATTCGACATTACGGACCTGCTCCAACTTCTGGAATCGCATTCCGACCCCGATATTAAAATTTCCACTTCCGGTCGGATTTCTCAAAAACCTTCAAATTTCTACCTTTAGCCAAATGACTTCAAAATAACCTACAGACATCCGAATTCACTTCTGATCGCGCTCCCAACTCCAGAATCACCATACGGAGCTATTCCCATGCTCGAAATCCCAAACAGACATCAATATCACTGAAATGCGCTTCAAGCCAAACTTAGGAAATTTCTTCAAAAATGCTGACTTCCATAATATACGCTGAAATACTCCCGGGTTATCCAAAGTCCGATCCGGACATACACCCAAGTCCGAAATCATCGTACGAACCCGCAGGAACCTTCAAATCCTGATTCGGAGGTCGTTTACAAAAAATTTCAATCTTAGTCAATTCTCCAACTTAAGGCTTCTGAAATGAGAATTTTCTTTCCAATTTGAATCCGAACTTCCCGAAATTCAACTCCGACAATGCCCACTAGTCATAATACCTGAAATGGAGCTGCGCATGACTTCAAACCGCTGAACCATGCGCTAGAACTCAAAACGACCGGTCGGGTTGTTACAGAGATAACATGTAGCAATGACTTTAAATAATGACAATCAACAATGAAAGATATGACATGTAACAATAAATTCAAATAATGATATATCAACAATGGAAAGAAATAACATGTAACAATGAACGAGGCAACAAGTTCAACTAAAGCATAAGAGCAAAATATCAAGTAAGATGTAGAACAAGTGTTAGCAAAGTCATTTTAAGGCATGTAAGGATAGACCAACACAAGTAAGAGTAGATTGACTATGAGAATATAGAGCATGATATGACAATTCAATTAAAGCATGGAAAGAGTCTAAGTAACCTAAACCGGTCAAATACCATATATAACCTATGTACCCACTCGTCACCTGGCATACACGGCTTTCACATAGCACCCCCTAAACTTCGCCACCACACGACTCAAATCTAACAAAAAATGACTTTCCAGCATCAAAAAATGCAAGGGAAATTAATTACAATAGATAAATCTATGATATTTACAACTTTCTCAAAAAATCAAGGATAGATTCTGACTATATATGATTAGTTTCAAAATTCGAGTCCAAATCGACTCTCAAAACTCAAATTCTTATTTTTCAAAAACATGACAAAGTTTTACAAATTTTCACTTTGATTCACATAGTTATGGTGTTAAAATCTAAGATATATTGATGAAATATAGTTAAAATAGATTAGAATCACTTACCCTAAGTTTGTAGATGAAAATACCCTCTCAAGATCGCCTTGTACCGAGTCTAACGTTCTAAAATGAGAGAATATGTTGAAAAATCCCATCTCCCAGCCCTTATTACCAGCTGCAGATGTTGAATTTGCGACACATGGTTTGCATTTGCGAACCTCACAATTGCGTACTAGGGGTCGCATTTGCGAACCCTAACAGCCTCAGTGATTATTGTAATTGCGATAGAGGCTTCGCAATTGCGAGGCTGGATCATTCGCAAAATCGACCTAAGCCTAATTCCTACTGACTTCGTAATTGCGAGGCTGGTGGTCGCAATTTTAATAACAGAGCACCAGTAGCACCATCAGTTCATTTTCAGTTCAATCCATTCTGAAACATGTCCAAAACTCATCTGAGCCCCCGGGTCTCCAAACCAAACATTCACACAAGTCTGAAAACATCATACAAACTCGCTCGTGTGATGAAAAGAAAAATTAACATCTATAATTATGAATTGAGCACTAGAACGCATGAATTTCAAAGTAAAGTTCAAGAATCTCAAGAATTATAACTAAACGTCTGAATCCTATCAAATCAACTCCAAATGATACCTTATTTGAAGACAAGTTCTAAATAGCACAACAGACCTATTCGAAGTCCCAAAATAAAATTCCAAATTCGATAGCTAAATGTCAACCTACAGTTAAACTTTTCAACTTCAAATTGCCAAATTTAGGCAAAACAACATAAATCATTCTATGGACTTCCGAATTCAATTCTGGGCATACGCGCAAGTCCGTAATCATGATACGAATCTATCAGAGCCATCAAAACATCATTCCGATGTTGTTTTCAGAAAAGTCAAAGTTTGGTCAACATTTCTAACTTAAGCTTCTAAATCAAGAATAAAAGGGTCCAAAACAACCCAAAATCTTCCCCAAACGAATCTAACCAACCACAAAAGTATAAAACCATAAACACACATGTGTAAAGCATCAAAAGAGGAACGATACACAATTACACAAAATAACTGGTCGGGTCGTTACAGCAGCCATCGTCCATGTCACGACCCAATTTCCCATCCGTTAGGTATCGTGATGGTACCTAGTCTTAAGCCTAACATTCTCGGTATAGAAATCCCTACAGAATTTACAATTTCCCAAAACTGGTAGTACAAGTCATAATCTCTATAGAGTTGCTACAACTTCTAAATACATTTGTTTGGAAATGAGTAAAAACAATTTGAATACAAGGTAAGAAGGTGACTCTGAAGCCTGCGAACGCAGTGGCAGGTTTACCTTGAGTCTCCTCAGCAAAGATCACAGCTACTAACGATCAATACATGCATCTGCACAAAATGCGCAGAAGTGTGGTATGAGCACACCACAGCAGTGCCCAGTGAGTATCAAGACTAACCTCGGTGAAGTAGTGACAAGGACTAAACAAGACACCCACTGGTCTAATAAACTGAACAAGAACAATATATATCTAAAGACCACGTGATACAGCTAACAATATAGCAACTGCAATAAGGAAGGCAAAATAGCAAGTAATAGCGGAACACCCTAATAAGTCACAGAAGAGTGAACGGAAACACAGGCCAAATCCGAAAATCATAATACAGTAAAGGCAATGAGTAACTCAACAACTGCGATAGTTTTCACATGAGGTCTCAGCCAACAAACCCCAATAAATTAGTCAAATCCTTCAAGTGTAAAATTTACCTGTACGTTTTCAAATTGAGGTCTTTAGAATATAATCCTTTCCAATAAATATACTTCTTTCAAATAAATATCGTTCAAACATTGTTCTTTCAAGATCAATACTTTTAAAATATAAGATTTTCGAATAAATATCCTTCAAACCAAGTTCTTTCAAGATAAATACTTTCAAATATAACTTTTCAAATAAATATTCTTCAACATAGTTCTTTCAAGATAAAATACCTTTGAAATACAAACTTTTCAAGTAAATATCCTTCGAGTATAAGTCACCCTGTGACATTTAAGCATAGCAGATTAGCAGCTCCGAACACATATATAACAACAGGGAACATCTGCGGGGATACCGTCCCGTAGTCCCGAATTATCAATGCAGTACAGGGGGATCTCCCGGAATACGTCTGTAGTCCCAAAATAAATATGCAGTACAGGGGGATCTCCTGGAATACGTCTGTAGTCCCAAAATAAATATGCAGTGCTGGGGGATCTCCCGGAATACGTCCGTAGTCCCAAAGTAAATATGCAATGCAATTATCTCGTACAGCACCACAACAAGTAAAAATCAACAATGACAGTAATGCAAAGCATGACGAGTAAATCAACTCAAGAACTTTAAATCACAAAGAACGGTAGAACTCATTCACAAGGAATAACCACAGTAAAGAATGCTAGGCGCAAGGATAACAACTGAACAAGGGAAAACAAAAACGTAGCAACCGTTCCACAATATTCAAGTCAACAATAAGAAGCCAACACGAGTCAAATAGTTTCAAATAAAGGCAAGTCAACTAAGATATAGGTTATCTAAATTACTTTTGAGGTTGAGCAATTACGAGAGAAATTCAACAATTTAAATAAGGGTAAGCAGCAAAAGATAATCATAACTCCTTTTAAGATTAAACAATTATAGGATGAGATAATAATAATTTTAATTAAAGATAAGCAGTTATGACAATATAGCATGACGATAGAGGAGGTAAAATAGACAGTAAGAGTGAATCCTAAAGCAATTATCTCTAATCAAAAGTCGACCCCCGCGCCCGTACTTCAGAACCCGACAAATTTACAAAACTCGAACACCCATTCTAATATGAGTTTAACCATACAAAAATTATCAAATTCCGATACCATTTCGTCCCTCAAATCATGAAATTTTCATTTTGGAAATGTTTCAAAAACCAACATTTTCCTCAACCAAAAACACAAAATAAATGATAAAAACAAAGATTAAATCATGGAATATATTTAATTCTAGGTGAAGAACACTTGCCCGGTCAAATTGCTTGAAAACCCCACCAAGGGTCGCTCAAAACTGAGCTCTACAAGTCAAATAGGGTGAAAATTGGTCTAACCCTCGATTTGGGAAAACTTATATTCTGCCCAGGTCCTTGAGCATCATGAACGTGGAGGAAGGATCGCATTCGCGAAGAAGAAGAATGGAGGCTACCCAGGTTGGGCTTCGCGAATGCGAAGACACGCTCACGAACGCGGAGGAGAAAAGGCGGAAGTCTACGCGAACGCGTAGGGAAATAAGCGAACGTGAAGAGTAACGAGTAACTATACTCAAGGCCAGGTGTTCTACAAGGCGAACGCGTAATACAAGAAGCGAACACGAAGAGGGAAATGTGCAAAGCTACGTGATCGCGAGGAGTATTATGCGAACGCGAAGAAGGAATTTGAGGCGGTCAGCAAAGAAACTTCGCGAACGCAAAAGGAGCTTCGCGATCACGAAGAACGACATCAGAACCAGCAGTTTAAAAAAAGAAGGAAAAATGACCCGAAACACAACCGAGGCCCCCGGGACCCCGTCTAAACACACAAACAAGTTCTATAACCTCACCCGGACCCGCTCGAGGTCTCAATTCACATCAAACAACGCCGAAATGCAAATCGCGCCATGAATCAAACTATGAACTTCCAAATCTTCCAACTTCGAAAACTCATGTTGAACCAATCAAACAAACTCGAATGACGCCAAATTTTGCAGACAAGTCCCAAAAGACATAACGGAGCTGCGCCAACTCTCGGAATATCATTCTGACCCCGATATCACAAAATTTAACTGTGGGTCAAACTTCTCCATTTCTAAACTTTAAATTTTCCGACTTTTGCCGAATTGCCTCAAATACTCCACGGACCTCCAAATCCAAATTCGGACGCACGCCTAGATCCAAAATCACCATACGAAGCTGCTGACATCATCCAAAACTTATTTCGGAGCCGTTTACACCAAAGTCAAATTTCGGTCAGATTCCTACCGCTTAAGCTTCCAAAACATGAATCCTTCTTCCGATTTGACTCCGAATCATCCGGTAACTGAGTTCAACAATGCACGCAGGCTGATATACATAATATGAAGCTGTTCAAAGTCTTATACTGACGAACGAAGCTTAAATTCTCAAAATGACTGGTCGGGTCGTTACATTCTCCCCCTCTTAAAACAAACGTTCTTCCTCGAACATACCAAAAATTGCCTCGAAGTCTTCAAATCACTGAATGCACACTTCCAACGTACACCCATGGACGATCCCACGTCACCCAAATCCACATAAGCCGGACGACACCATCTCAACTACAATTTATCCTTCCTACCACCACCGACAAGCCTCATACCTCAATTCCTCACCTTCTATACATTTACAAAAGGCCCGATTATAATTCATATCTGGTATCAGCCTCAACCAGTTGCATCAACTCATGCCTACACCCACAAGGTATAGCCAAACAATATAACACACCACACATAGGCTTATAATAACACTTCCGATCATAATAGCTGCTGGAAATCAACCCACCACTAGCACTTAGCCTCATATCCGATAGAACTCTGTTTCAAACTTCCATAAAACTGCTAATGATGCAAGAAACACGAAGACCTCATAATTAGACAGCCAAATCACCAAGACACAACTAACACCACCGGACACACACCTCGCAAGCTAAAACTCAAGAAGCATAAAACGAAAAAGACTGAATATGAAAAGAGGTTTACATAAAGAAACTATCAAACAATCCCGACAGACACAACTCTCTATCAATACTAACCTATAAAACAATATAACAAGGAAAGAATTAAAGCACATGGACAAATCACAAGGATCCTATCCTGATATAACCTCTATCGCGGTACACAGCTCGGTTTGAACACATCAAATCACAAAAAATCATGAGGGTCTCGCCCTCAACTCTAAATCACATATCGAATATATATCATACCAATGGAAATCTTCCACTAACTCAGCTCTGCCAATAAAATCACAACACTTACTGAACTCTCACCTCGGTAGAGTATCAAATCATAGCTCGTAACCAAAATACTTAGGAAAAATCATATCAAGCTTACCACGATGAACAACAAGGGCTCACTTCTACTCTCACCACTCTCAATGATGAATAAAAACAACGATAGACATGGTTTACCACTGATAGAATCTCCCAACAGGAGCATACACAAAAATAGAGTGCAAAGCATGAAACTCACTCATAAGTGAAGCAACAAATAAGGAACTCATCCCGATCAACAGAACTATAATGAAATGCAAATGTTTCCCCTATGTAAAAGATCAAAACATACATGTATGATATGATTTTGCTTACTATACTTGCTGCTGTAGCATTATAAACAATATTATTACTCTTGCTGTCATCGGGATAAATCTGACCCCTTCCCCTGTTCCCGCCTACGTATATAGGATATTTTAAGAAGT
>MDKI01039920.1:0-24368 GCA_005239505.1 Nicotiana paniculata
TATATTAAAACGGCTAAGTAAAAACTAAGTATTAACTTATACTTAGCCGTATATAATTTTTATACATTGAAGTGCTCCTAAGTTGTCATTTGGGGACTTTAAAAAGATCCAAATTTACACCCGATGGGACTGGAGGTAACCACCAATTGAGACAAAGATTAACAAAAAAAAGGGTGAACGAACTTCTTAAATTTCTTCAGGAGGGAGGTTGACTTCATTGGCAAAGGGAGCAGGAGCGACTTGGGACGAAGAGACTTGAGCAGCAAGAGCCTCACCTTCAGGTGAAGAGAGATTCTGACCTTGTTGAGCCTTCTCAATGGACTCCTTGATTTTTGCAATTTCAGCATCAAGGTCGAAAACTTCTCGGCTCATTTCAGTCAATCTGTCGAGGCGAGAGTTCATATACGCCCAACTAACCTCGACAGCTGCCCTATCTTCAAGAGCTTCGTAATCTTTCTCCCATAGCATAACTTCAGCTCTTAGTTCATCCCTCTCTGTCATGGAAGCATCATTAGAGGCCCTTAAAGGAGCGAAAGACCTTTCCATGAACTGAACTTTCTCCAAAGAGTTACAGAGATCTTCCTGGGTCTGAGTAAGGGATTGCACTAATTCGCCCGAATACTCCTCCTTTTGGTCTAGTAAGGCCTTCAAACTCCTGATCTCTTCAGAGGCACGAGATAGCTGCTCCGCGAATGAGGACTCTAGGACGCTCTTATCCTTGTCTGCCTGATCAGAGGATGCCTTCTCCACGGCCAACTCTGCCGTCATGACCCTCACTTGCTGCTCCAAGGTACATTTTTCTTCTTCTACAGCCTCAATGTCGAGCCTTAAGCTTTCATACTGCTCCTTCTAGTTATCTGCTTCCGCACGCCATTCTTTCACTTCCTGCTCCGTATGAGAAATCATTTTCATAAGCTCCGTGCGAATAAGATTGATCTGCAAAAGAAATCCAATTATATATGGTAAATACATGTACAAGAATTAACACAAGAAAATTCATTTTACCTTTAAAGAAGTGTGCACGATTTCATTAGCCCATGTAAGGGAACTGTGGCTGTCCAACTTACCTCTCTCTGTCGGGCCTATCAACGATTTCAACCAGATATCAGGCTGGCCAGACTTTTTAAAGAGACTACCCTCCGCTGGAACTTTTATCATCACATGCCTCATCTCTCCGCTGGAAGACCCTATTTCTGTAACAGAAGGCACGGAAGCAGGTAGATATGCAGGAGCTACGGGCGAGGAAAGTTTGAGGGGCCGAAAAAGCCATAGGAGAGGGAGCAACGACAGGAGCAGGAATAGCCACGGGAGCAGGAGAAATAACTGGAACAGTTGAAGGGAGTTCTCTAAAAGTTGGAGAGAAAACAACCAAGGGAGCTTCATCAGCAACAGAACCAAAGCCTTCACGGAACAATTGGCCAACAAATTCACGCACGGGAGAGGGAATAGCATCATCGGAGGCAGAAAGTCCAACTTCAGGCACGGAAGGCACGATGAAAGGTGTAGACTCGTCGTCTGAGACCACCTTCCTTCTGCGTGACCTATGGACCAAAGTGACTTCCTCTTCCTCCTCTTCTCTCGAGGTCCTTGACCCACCTTATTTTCTCTTTGAAGAAGAAGAGCCTGAAATGATCTCCTGGGCCTGAGCCGGGGATAACTTGGGAACATATGCGGATGCAGAAATTCCACGATCAGGAAACCCTGTCAAAAGGAAAGGGTTAAATAATGCTCAAAGGAATAAACAAGTACAAATAAAAACTTCACTTACCATGAGTCTTAACTCTCCAACCAAACCTCTCAGATAGGTACTTCCACAAACGTTCTTCTAATGGAGCAATTAATAAAATATTTTCTATCCAATCTTTGAAATCGGAGACATTCTCGGCGGTTTCCATGATTGCTGCAAAAAGAAGAAATAGCTACGGTATTTATAAAATATCTAAAGCAAAAAGCAAGGAATGTGAGCAAAAATGTACTCACGTGCAAAATTCCACTTCTCAGGGAAGGGAAGATTATCTTCACCTACTAAACCAGCAGTAGGAACAACAACATACCGAAGAAACCAACCTCGATCCTTATCATCTTCAAAAGTCACTAACACCCTTTTACTCCTAGCAGCTAGGGTAAACATTCCCTGACGGAACAACATTGGGGAATAGAGCTGAATAAGATGATGAAAGATAAAATGGATCGAAGCTAAGGTATCCAAGTATCTAAGACATGCAACGACTCGCCATACAAGAGGACCGACTTGTCCCAAGCAAATTATGAAAAATCGACAGAACTCGGTGATTACTGGGTCGATGGGAGGCTTGAACCCTAATGTAAAGGGATAGGTATAAACAAAAGAATGACCCATCTTTTAAGACATTATTATTTGATTAGTGTTTGGAACGATTACAGGAAAATCAGAACTCCAATGACAGTCCCTGCGTATAATAGGAATTAAACCTTGAGTGAGTTGGGTAGGGTACTTGTCAACATAATCAAGAGATGATAATGAAGAAACCTGATCTCTAAGGGCCTGACTATCCCTAGCAAAGGTAAACTCTGCAGGTACTATTTCATCAACCCTCGGTTCGCGCAAAGGTTCGTGACGTTCTCTACCTTTGGACAAAGATCTAGAAGCCCTAGCCCTCGGAGAAGTTAAAAACCTAGAAGAAGGAGGAGAGGTAATTTAAAAAGAGGAAGAACCCCTTGAAGGAGTAGAAACCTAAACTCCTCAACCTGCCGCCTCTCCTACTCCGTGTTGGAGCGAAAGAGGGAGTCAAATCATCTATGTTTATGACTCCCTTAGATTGGTTTGAAGAAGACGTATCTACAAAGACAAGGAAAAAGTTCTTTACAAATAAAGTTTCAAAGCTAGAAGTTTTTCTTGAAATAAAAGAAAAGGGGATATTTATACGCAAAGATAACCGTCAAAAACAGGAAAAAATAATGATGTGAAAGCCATAATTGAAGATGTCACTTCGTGACTGATGCAGCCACAAAAAAGCCCTAAAAGGCGCTGAACAATTGCAGAATAAACCCGGAAATGCCATGTGGCATAAGCATTAAATGGAAGTGACAAGTGATGCTTACGTACAGAAAAATACGCAATGATTCGAGTGAAGCGAAGGCAAATTATTCTCGCCATAAATGAGTATCCACTTACCAAATATTGATCCATAAATATATGGTAAGTGGGGGGACTATCTGTATTGGTAAAAAAGAGCTTCACACGTGTAATAAATCTTGATGACTCAGCAGTCTACGTGGAGCAATGAAGACACGACAGCTGGATGAGACTCTATGGAGAGGTATGAGGAAAAGAGGCACGGAAAATCACACCCACGGGTTAATTAGCTACGGAAGTCTCAACCTAATTGAGAAGATGAAGAGACACGATCAAAATGTATCTGGGCAGAATAAAGGGCGGATTCAGAGATCTTCAATTAGTGATCCACACGTTACACAACATTCACGCAACAGTTACGATTACTCATTGTAACATTACATTAATGTCATAATAAGTCATTAATACTCAATCACTGAAAAATGCAGACGTTATATTAAGAAATTCCTTATATAAGGGAGTAAAATATAACCTGTAAAAGGACATCCGAACTACTATTTCAATATACTTACTTTTATTGCATCTTACTGCTTTCCATTTACAGGTTTGCCTACAATTATAATCTTATTCTTTGGTTATCAGAAACCCGTGTTCTTATTAAATAGCTTTGGGCAAGGAATCCAATTCTTTGATTAAACACAAGGGTCTCCACTCTGAGGGCTGAGTTGGAAATGGCGGAGAGGGTTAGGAAGGCCTTGGTAGCGGAGGCAGCAGCCTTAACGGAGACCCTGCGTGTCTGTAGACTTGAGCGGGCTAGCGAAGCAGAGACTTCGGCGCTTAAAGTGGCGAGACTGGAGGAGCAGATTGGTGGTCTGGAAGTTGAGTTGGCAAGTTTGAACGAGCATGTGGTGGTTTTGAGGGCTGAGAAGGACAAACTGGCCCGTCCGTCGGTTCCTCAGGCTTCTTCCGAGGCGAGCATGCCGCGATAGCTATATGAGATGTGGGTCTATGCCGAGGCTCAGTTGGACGTGTTCAGGTTGTTGAGGACCGCATGAAAGGTTTCTGAGGAGGAACTCACCGACGTTCATGGCAAAGCACGGGCAGCTCGTGAGGCTTATGGTTATGCTCCCGACTCAGCTTGGTGGGGATGATGACGATGATGTGGTGGATGGGCTTGCCTCTGACCCCTGGTGTGATGACCAAAATATGCTAAAAGGGATGATGCGACTTAGTGTTTGGTACTTAGATTTTTTGGTGCTCTCTTTTGTTTTTGCTTTTGTGAGGGTGTACTCAGACCCGTTGTAAAAGAAGGTGAGTTTTGTAACCTGATTGGTTCGTAATGTAATAGTTGTCTTTCGTTGCATGCTTTGACTTCTTGCCTTATTTTGTTGTGATGTTATTTTTTGTGGGCCGCTTGTTGGCTGGCTTGAGGCCAATCTTTGGCTGTTAGTCGACTGTAGCTACTTCAGACGAAGTCGAATATAAAGGATTCGAGCGACGTTGAATGTGACTAATTTGACGTCGATTGAAGATGATTCAAATGTAAATATTCGAGCAAGGTCGACTTCAAGTGATTCGAAGTCGGATGTAAATATTCGAGTGAGGTCGAATGTAGGTGACTCGAAGTCCGATGTAAATATGCGAGCGAGGTCGAATGTATGTATCCGAGCGAGTTCGAATGTATGTATTCGAGCGAGGTCAAATGTATGTTTTCGAGCGGGGTCGAATGTATGTTTTTGAGCGGGGTCGAATGTATGTATTCGAGCAATGTCGAATGTATGTATTCGAGCGAGGTCGAATGTATGTGGAGTAGAGCGGTTTTGAGTTGTGCGAAGAAAAGCTGCGTGTTGCTTTTGTTTATTCACTTCATTGAAGAATGTTACAGGAGAGTGCTACATACTTTGCTTATTGCATACATTTGAGAAGTTCTCTCTACCTAGTCCCTTCATCGGTCGGGCTGGAGTAGACGATAGGCGTAGCGATGAATAAGTATCTTGAACTTCGAGGCGCCCCTCTCATCGCCTCATTAAAAACCTCCCCGGTAAAACCCTTATGGGGATAAAACCCGAGTGAGGGAAAAAGAGTACGACTTAGAGGGCGTCTGTTTTAGAAGTTGAAGTACTTGAGATGTGCGATGTTCCACTTGTTGGGAAATAGTTTCCCTTCTATTTTTTCTAACTGGAATGATCCTTTGTTGACTGCTGCGGTGATTTTGTACGGTTTGGCCCAGTTGGTTCCTAGTTTGCCCTCCTTCGGGTATTTGCTCGCCTGTGTTTTAACCTTAAGGATGTAATCCCCGACTTTGAGTGGTCGAATTTTTGCCTTTTTGTTGTAGTGTCGTTCTGCTCTTTTTTTTGGGCGACCATCCTTATGTATGCCATATCCCATCGTTCCTCTATGTCGTTGAGATCTTGTTTCCGGCTCTCATCATTTCTCGGTCCGCTTTCGTTGGAGTATCTGAGGCTTGGCTCTCCGACCTCGACTGGTATGACTGCGTCCGTGCCGTAGACCAAGGAGTATGGAGTTTCTCCTGTGCTTGTTTTTGGAAAAGTGCGATATGCCTATAGCACTTCTGGTAGGATTTCTGGCACAGTCCCTTGGTGTCCTCTAGTTTCTTTTTCATGATGTTCGATATAGTTTTGTTGCAGGATTCGACCTGGCCATTTCCGGCGGGATGATATGGAAAGTATGCGTTTGATGTGCCATTTCTCGAAGAACTCGACGGTCTTTTTCCCGGTGAACTGTGGTCCATTATCATAGATCATCTCCTTTGGGATGCCGAAGCGACATATTATATTTCTCCATATGAATGTGATGACTTCCTGTTCACGTATTTGAGCGTAGGCGCCTTCTTCCACCCATTTAGAAAAAGTAGTCAGTTAAAACTAATAGGAAATGTACGTTATCTCGCCCGGTCAGGAGCGGCCCTACGATGTCCATTCCCCACTTAATGAATGGCCAAGGTGACATAACTGAGTGGAGGATGTCGCCTACTTGGTGTATCATGGGGGCGTACTTTTGGCATTGTTCGCACTTTTGACGAAGTCTGCGACTTCTTTTTTCATGGTGGGCCAATAGTAGCCGGCTAGTATGAGGCATATGACGAGTGCTCGATTGCCTGTGTGGGCTCCACAATGACCTTCGTGTACTTCTTCGATTACTCGCCTGGTTTGACTTGGTCCTAGTCATTTTTCTAAAGGGCCGCCATACGTTCTTTTGTATAGGTCGTTATCGATGATGTTTACCTGGCTGCCTGCATTCAGAGCTTTCTTGCCTCTTTTTTGTCTGTTGGGAGTGTTCCCTCCTACAAGTAAGTTACAATACGGTTGCGCCAGTCTCAGGTTAAGTTTACAGAGTATACTCAAGTTGGTCTAATGACGAGTGGAGTAATGTGATGACGTTGTCCCTTCCATTTATGTTTTTTTGTTGCCGTTTCTATCTTGGCGAGGCCATATGCTTCGGTGTTTTGGACTTGAGGTAATTGGTCGAGCTGGCATTCGTCGAACTCTGGCAGTAGTTTGTGGATTTATGTTTGGTATTTTTGCAGCCTTGGCTCCTTAATCTGATAAGTCCCTGTTACTTAGTTGACTACAAGTTGTGAATCGCACCGTAGGATGACTCATCGGGCTCCGTATTTGAGGGCTAGTTTGAGTCCTGCAATAACGGCCTCGTACTCGGCCTCGTTGTTAGTCATATCTGGTCATCATATAGATTGGCGGATTACTTCGCCCGTCGGGACCTCAAGTACGAGTCCCAGTCCTGACGCGTTAGAGGCGTCGTCGGTATGTAAGACCCATAGGTCGGGTTGAAAATACTCGTTACGATAGGCTTCCCGTTCAACTTCAGGCATTATCTTCGTGCTGAAGTCGACGACGAAGTCTGCTAACACTTGCGACTTTATCACTTTTCGCGGCTGATACGAGATATCGTGCTTGCTTAGTTCGATGTCCCACTTGGCCAATCTTCCTGATAGTTCGGGCTTATGTAGGATAATTCTGAGGGGAAAGGTCATAACAACTGATATGGGGTGGCATTGAAAGTACGGTTTGAGCTTCCGTGAAGCCATGACCAGTGCCAGGGCCAGCTTCTTGAGGTGTGGTAACCTCGTTTCAGTGTCGACCATGGTCTTACTAATATAATAGATTGGTGATTGCGTACCTTTGTTTTCATTCGGACGAGTACTGCACATACCGCTACTTCTGATACCGCCAAGTATACTAGGAGGCATTCGCCGATTTTGTCTTTGGCGAGCAGTGGGGGCGAGGATAGATACACTTTTAATTCTCCAAGGCTTCAATACATTCTGAGTTCCACTGGACCTTTGTCTTTTTCGAGGACGTTGAAGAATTTGTGGCATCTGTCCGAAGATCGTGAGATAAACCTTGACAGTGCGTCTATGCGGCCGGTGAGCTTTTGTACCTGCTTTTTGCTGGTCAATAGTTCAGGTATCCATTTGATGGCTTTGATCTGGTCGGGGTTGACTTCTATGCCTCTTTGTGATACTAAGAAGCCGAGGAACTTGCTTGAGGTTACGCCGAAGGCGCATTTTTTGGGATTTAGCTTCATGCCATATCGTCTCAGCATGTCAAAGGCTTCTTTCAGATGGTCGATATGATCTTCTTTCCTTTTGTATTTGACTAGCATATCGTCTATGTATACTTCCATAATTTTGCCGAGTTTTTCTTTGAACATCTTGGTGACCAACCTTTGGTAAGTCGCCCATGCGTTCTTCAGTACGAATGGCATGACCCGATAATAATAAGTCCCTTGGTGAGTTATGAAAGTTGTTTTCTCCTGATCTTCTTATTCCATGAGGATCTGATTATATCCTGAGTATGCGTCCAAGAAACTTAGTAACGCGTGTCATGCCGTTGCATCGATGAGCTGGTCGATGTGTGGCAGTGGGAAGGAGTCCTTTGGGCATGCTTTGTTCAAGTCTGTGAAGTCGACGCACATGCGCCATTTCCCATTCTTCTTTTTCACCATGACCACATTGGCGACCCATTGGGGGTACTTGGATTCTCTAATGGATCTATTGGCTAGTCGTTTCTCTACTTATTCGCGGTCTGCATCGTTAATTGCAGCGTTGAATTTCTATCTCATTTGACGTACTGGCGAGAAAAGCGGGTTCGCGTTTAATTTGTGTGTGGCGATGTGTTTTAGGATACCTGGCATGTCTGCATGGGAGAAAGAGAATAGATATGCATTGTTAGTTAGAAATTTACCTGATTCAGAGAGCTTGTGACCAATGTAAGCCTTTTTCCTATTGTCATTTTTATCTAACTGGACGGGGTCGAGGTCTTCTACTGTTGATCCAGCGGCCTCCACGATGTTTGGGATTTTGATGACGTCGTCCTGATCGTCGGGTTTTGTTCCCGACTTTAGTAATTGCTATGCTTCCGAGTTTGTTCCTTTCAACTGTTGGGTATATGTACAATCTTGGGCGATGCGGTGTCATTCCTGTGACGTGCGCTGTTCGCCTCTAATGCTAAATATTCCCCAAGGGGTCGGGAACTTTATTACTTGATAAATTCTGGAAGGGATGGCCCTCATGCCATGTATCCAGGGCCGCGCTATGATTGCGTTATAAGTTGTGTCCTGGTTCATGATGTGGAACGTTGTCTCCAATGTGACGCCTCCGGCCAGGAAGGGTAACGTTATTTCTCCTGAAGTTCGTTAAACTATATTGTTAAACCCTGTTAGTGTTATGCAGCGGGGTATTATCTTATCCTCGAGTCTTATTTGAGCGAGAACTCGGGGGTGGATAATACACGGGCCGCTTCCATCATTGACCATTATCATTCTTACGTCAGTTCTAAGATTCATAAAGTAATAATAAGAGCATCGAGGTGAGGGAAAGTCAAACAGTGGGTATATGAATTATCGAAGATGATACTGTCTTCGAGGTCGTCATACCGTTCATGTGTGATTGGCCATTTTAGCTTGAGCGTGGTGGTGAATTTCACATGATTAATTGTGGCCTCGTTGCCTCCGCCGATGATCATTTGGATGTTGTGGGTGAGGGAGGGTGGTTTTGGAGGTCCTTGATGTTGTTCTCGTCCTCTGCCGAAGTTGGCCCTTCTACGGTCACTCATCAGTTCTTTCAGGTGTCCCTGATTGAGCATGTTCACCATTTCTTGTCGTAAGGCTATGCAATCCTCTGTCTTGTTGCCTCGTTCCTGGTGGAACTCGCAGAGGGAATTCGACCTTCTTGTGCTTGGGTCGGACTTCATCTTCTGTGGCCACTTTACCTTTGGCCCAAGCTTTTCCAGTGCGTACACTATTTCTGAAGGGGAGACACAAAAATTGTGAGTAGATAAAGATGGGGGCATGCCTTTGTCGTTCCGTAGAGTCCCTGTGTTTGGAATTGACGGTCCCTCCATATGGAGAGGAGGTGGCGAAATTGTTGTTCTGACATATGGTTGGTGTTGGTCGCGGTTGGGACGTGGGCCTGAGTGATCCCTTCGAGCGTCATTGCGGCGATCCCGTCTAGACTCTGTATGGACTGACACTAGCCATTGAGTTGGGCCGTTTGGTTCGTCCTCATCCGCTCGAACCTCGGCACAGTAGGCATTGTGGATTTCTTCCCAGGTAGTTGGAGGGTATTTCATGAGCCTGCTTAACATCTTTCTGGTTTCCCTCGATCCGATTATTCTCAATCGATTTTGGAAGGCTGCTATGGCCATGCCCTAAGATATATTTGGTAAACTCATCCTGAATCTGTTGAATCGAGCGAGGAAGTTCCTGAGTCACTCTCCAGTCGACTGCCTTATGGCGAATATATCGCTCACGCTGGCCTCGTCCTTCTTGGCTCCGGCATGGGCGGTCACGAACTTATCGGCTATTTCCTTGAACGTCGTTATGGATCGTGCTGGCGGATGTGAGTACCATGTCATTGCTCCCCCAGTTAGGGTTTCAACGAACTTTTTAAGTAGCATAGACGATACTTTCTCCTTTGAGAGGTCGTTGCCTTTTACTACTGTGACGTAGTGGACTATGTGATCTTCAGGGTCCGTTTTGCCATCATATATTTTCAGGTATGGCGGCATCTTGAAGGTTTTGGGGATGGGGTGCGGTGCTGCCTCTTTACTGTATGGTTTCTCTACAAACCGACCAACGTCCCGTTTGGGTAGGAGTTTTGGGGCACCGGGTATTTTGTCGACCCTCTCCTGGTGCTCTTTTATCTGATCTCGTGGTGCCTTATTTTCATTTTCCATATCCTCCATCTTCCTCAGTATAGTTGTGAATGTGTCGTTACCTGCATCGACTGTAGTGTTAGTGTTACTTGTTGGGCAGGGGGATGGTTGTTCGTTGGTGGTTGTTTCCGCTGGTGCGGCGTTCTGAGCCATTCCTGGAGCAGGCTTGTCAAGGAAATCATTCAGTGTGCTTGTCAACCATGCTTCTAATAGCCTTTTCACCACTGGTGGTGCTTCTTCAGTTGTGGACGTGGAGGCACTTCTTTCTCGAATGACTGTTACACTTTCAAGGAGAGGGGATGAACCGCCTTGTCATGTCGTGACGCTGGGTGTGGCGTTCGGCTCTCCTTCGTCGTTATCCTCATCAATGACATTCATGAGGTTAGCGGTAACGTCTACTATGGCTTTCAACCTTTCTTCTCCCTTCCCTGTCATTGTTAGTTTGTGCAGAGGGAAAGAGATAGTTGTGTGCGTGTATGTACTGTTGTTTTTCTTTCTAGATCTAACGGAAACTAAAGATTTTAACTAGAAAATCCCCACAGACGGCACCAAATTGTTTTACCAAAAACACGATACTACACTTATGTGAGGTCTGTTAAGCTACGATGACTAGTTAATCCTAGTTAAGATTAATGACCATTAGATCTATAAAGGTAATGATCACTGAACGGAGTAAATACGTTGGGATATTGAACACCAAACCATAATGCTTATAATGATGGATCATGAATATACTATGGAATGTATGAAATAAATGCATGCAATGGAAATAAATGTAATAACTAATGATTACACGTCCCAGTACCGAGTGATGAATATCAACTGTCTTGTTGTCAGCAAAGTAAATGATAGACAACATGAGTGAAATACAACGTTCTTGGATTTAGTATATAGAAAGGTGTTTCTTAACTTGAGAATCGATAGATGAGACAAGAAGTGTATATTCTTTTGATAGTCAACAATGCCCAATCTCCTTTTTCCCTTTCCCCCTTTGTTCTATATATAGGAGACATTCTTTAAGGAACCCTAAAAAAAATACAAGGGAAGGAATATTCGGTAGGAATATTCCCCGTCTTTAGCTAAAAACTAGGCCATCATCACTAAAACCTCTCCTCGACTTCGTCTGAGTTTGGACCTCTGCCCCCAATTGTTGGTCGAGCTACGCTTCGACCTCGGCCGCTGGCCTTATGAGATCTGATCCAAATTTCGACCAATACAATTAAGGCATGTATAAATACTGAACTTTAATTTCGGATAATTAGTACTTCCTTTACATTTTTTCTCCAAGTTATTACCTTTACAATTGATGGATTTAGCTATATTGACACCATAGTACTCTCATAATTGCATAACATAATTTTTTCTTACTGTATTGCCTCTTTTACAAAGAAAATATACATATGAGTTTGCAATTTTGAGGCATAATAATTCTATCCGAAATTCAAAACCCGATCCGATCCAAACTTTAAAATCCGATCCGATCCGATATTAATTCGGATCGGATCCGGATTGCATTTTTTAGAATCCAAAATCCAAAATCCAAAATCCGATTCGAAATGTGTTAAATCTGATCCTATCCGATCCATGCACCCCCTACCGTTAATTATAAATGTCTAAGAGAAAGTAGGTGATGCTTTCATTTGTATTTATGTTTCGATTTTATGTGTTCATATGTTTCCATTCTTTGTTTGTTTCTTATAATTTGTCCAATCATTTGAGCGAAAACTTCATTTTTGGATATAGCTAAAATGCAATAAAAGAAATCTAACTTTTTTACACGATTTAGGTAGTCTAAAGTTCATTCAAACATTTGAACAAATCAATTAAACATTAATATATTTTTTATCAACCCGCTTAAGCTTAGACGTATTGAATAGATTGAAGTTTTTATGTGTTAATTTTGACACCTTATAATCAAAATATTTGAAATGATTTGAAGGCAATAAGGGACTATTGTCCAACCCACTTGTACAAATAAATAAATATTCAAATGACATGTTTCACGATTAATAGTGTCAAATTTTAATAGGTTAAACTTTTAAATATAGCAGCTTATATTATGTGGTATAAAGTAGGCAAAGGTTAAGAGTTTAAAATTTTCAGTCAACCATAAAACCAAATACCCTTGAATGCTTAACTTAACTTGAAAAAAGATTAAATGTCAGCGCGAAAGAGTGTAGTGAGGATATACGATATAAATAAACGAGATTGTTCTCATAATTCAATAACAAATTTAACATTTTAAATGAAACGGTTCTCACAGCTCAAAAAATAATACATTTTTTCGTGTATATTCTTACTTTCTGAGGCTTATTGCGCCGATATATCCATCTCTTCGAGAGAAAAAAATGACTCTAAAATTTAGGGAATTTGTGAATCAATTGCCATAACCAGAAAAATGGGATGAGTAAAATGTGAAAATTGGGTGAGGTTCAACCAAATGTCCAAATTTATTTCTTATAGGTATAAATAGCAATTAGCAAGTTATGCTTATGCTTATCAATTCCATAAGTTGTATTCTTCAGTTGGAAGTTGAAACCGAATTGTTAGACTAGTATTTCAACCATATTTCTAGTTTTCCTACTGAATTTATTTCAAACGTAAAATTTACAACTTGTTATGGTTTTGTCTCCACGTAAAACAAGTGAGCTGGAAAAGCTTCTATTCCTATATATCTCTTTGTACGTAAGAAACCCCATTAATTATGGTAAGGTCCCGGCTATAATTTATCTTGATTATTACAAAGTTCTTGTCTCTTCTTTTGAAATTACGCTCAGTGACGCTACCATTTGCATTAATTGCAATGTCTTAGAGGACAATACCATTCTAATTTGTAGTGTGTACGGGTAAACTCGGGCTCGTGATACATTTCGATCTCCGATAAAATAAGTCCACCTCGAGATATTATAACGTGGGATCAAAGTCGAGGGGTCAGTCTCATCGAATCAGGATTCGGGGGCATGACACCTCACTTCGAGAATTTCGGGGTCATGGTTCGGAATTGGTCCTAGCTTTGAACGGGGTCGAAGAACATTGTCAGACAACCAAGCTCAGCCAACGGAAGGCCGTAATATCCGTGACCGGCCAGATATTACAGAGAGGATCTCGATACATATCGATGAAGGTCCGGAAATCTGTAAATCAAGAGATTTTTTTATCTTTTATAGAGTTGTACCTAAAGTAAGACTCCTCTGCTATATAAAGGGGGTCTAATAATTCATCAAACACATTGTAATACGCACTCAAAAGCAATACATTATTACTTTCTCTGTCATTGACCTCTTGTTCTTTTTTGATCGATATCGGTCGCGGTGAGTCCGGCTCGAGAGCGATTATTCCATCAAAGCTGAAATTATCCAACCCGTGTTGTTTGAATTTATTTTATCTTTATTTATTCAATAGCAACTTAATTTATTATTTTGTATCTAGTTAATCCGTGTATCTTTAAAATCGCTTACAAATTTAATTGTTATCTGATTTTGAGGATAAACAGTCTGGTGTCCACCGTGGGGCTAAGGATTATAGTGGCTATTTCATACAAATTTCTATAACACACACTTTATTACGCTTGTTCTTTGAAGTGTCTCTAATTTCAGGCTAAAGCTCAAAATGTCAAACTCCCGGTCAGCCCCTCTAAATGTTGGTGCTGAGTCCGGTCATCACGGCGAGAATAACAATGTAGTACCTAGTGGCGAGGTACCACCTGTTGACCACATCGGAATCCCGGCCATCAACGCAAATCTGCATACCGACCCCGAGAATAGCGTCTGTGGTGGAGCCCGATTGACAACCCAAAATACACAAGACATTGGAGGAGAAGGGATCAATATACGGGTGATCTTCCAAATGTTACAGGCTCAACAGGCGGTGGTAGCCCAGTTGCAGAACCAAAGTCGCGCACCAAGCAGAATCAAGCCCGAGCCATCCCGAGAAGTCACCCACAGAAATGAACCGATCGCGTAGAGGCCGAATGAAAATGAGTCGGGGACCAACCTTGAGATCATAAAGATGCTCGAAGAGTTGACAAAACGGGTAGAATCAGGAGAAAAGAAAATCGAAGCCAATGACAAAAAGGTGGAAACCTATAATTCCAAGGTCGACCAGATCCCATGAGCACGCCTATATTGAAAGGCTGGATTCCAAGAAGTTTGTTTAAAAACCTTTTCCCCCGAGCGCAGCTCCGAAGTTGATCCCTAAGAAGTTTCACATGCCCGAGATTCCTAAATACAACAGAACGACCGACACAAATGAGCATGTGACCTCCTATACATGCACCATCAAATGGAACGACTTGGAGGACGATGAGATTGAGTCTGTCCTGCTGAAGAGGTTCGGGGAAACTTTTTCAAAAGGAGCTATGATGTGGTATCACAACCTACCTCCTAATTCTATTGACTTGTTTGACATGCTTGCAGATTTCTTCGTAAAAGCACACGCCGGGGCTATCAAGGTCGAGACCAGGAAGTCAGACCTTTTCAAAGTGAAAGAGAAGGATAATGAGATGCTCAGAGAATTCGTGTCCCAGTTTCAAATGGAATGGTTGGACCTTCCTCTGGTCACTAATGATTGGGCCGTTCAGGATTTCACCCAAGGACTCAATGTTCGAATCTCGTTGGCTTCATAGCAGTTGAAACAAAACCTAGTAGAATATCCGGTTGTTACTTGGGTCGATGTCTATGACCGATACCAATCAAAGATCAGGGTCGAAGATGATCATCTTGGGGGCCCTTCCGTGTCTGTGTATCCCTTCAGAACCATTGACAGAGTCAAGAGAGACGTTGATCGCGAATCAAGGTCAAACAGGGATCGGTATCAGCCGTATAATAGAGACCGAAAAAGCAGTGGATATGAGCGAAACCATGTGAGAAATGAAAGGATAAGTGGTCGAGGTCAGAGCAACCGGGCACTCATGAGTAAAAACAGTTTCAACAGGCCTATCGGGCCTAAAGAAGCGCCAAGATTGTCGGAGTACAACTTCAGCGTCGTCCCTGCTGTCATCGTATCTGCCATCGAACGCATCAAATACACCAAATGGCTTAGACATCTATAGTCCGATCCAGCCCAAAGGGATCCTAACCTAATGTGAAAATATTATGGCACTCATGGCCACAGAACAGAAGATTGCCGGCAATTAAGAGATGAGGTAGCCCGAATTTTCAACAACGGACACCTCTAAGAGTTCCTGAGCGATCAGGACAAGAACCACTTCAGGAACAGGGATTCTAATAAACAGACCGAGCAGGAGGAACCTCAGCACGTCATTTACATAATCATCGGTGGGGTCGACATTCCTTAGGGTCCGATGCTGAAGCGCACCAAAGTATCCATTACAAGGATAATGGACTCGAGATTATATGCGGGAGGGAACCTTGTCTTTCAAAGACTGAGGGGATCATGCAGCCCCACAATGATGCACCGGTAATATCTATACTCATAAATAAATCTCAAGTTAAGAGTGTATTGATTGATCCAGGTAGCTCGACCAATATCATTAGATCAAGGGTAGTGGAACAGATCGGTCTACGAGATCAAATCATGCTTGCAGTCCGAGTTCTAAACAGATTTAACATGTCGTGTGAGACTACTAAAGGTGAGATAACATTACCGGTGAATGTCGTCGGGACCACTCATGAAGCCAAGTTCTATGTAATCGAAGGAGATATGAGATACAATGATTTGTTCGGGAGACCATGGATTCACAACACGAGGGAAATACCCTCAACAGTGCACCAAGTGCAGAAATTCCCAACACCCGGGGGAATCAAAACAGTTTACGGGGAGCAATTGGCCGCCAAGGAAATGTTCATGGTCAATGAGGTGATTCCTGTATCCGCACTTTCAACATCGGAGGGTCCGAACCCGATGGCCAAATACGATGCCAAGTAGCAATTACTGATAACGACCTCGATAGAACCGGAGAAAGAGGGGTTAGATGAGGACGACGACTATGGAGTTCCCAGATCTTTCACACCTCCCGACGATTCCGATGCTACCAAATCAACAGTCGAGGAAATTGAGTAAATCATACTAATTGAACACTTGCCCGATCAACAGGTATACCTGGCACAGTGTTGAATCCCGAGCTTAGGAAAAAATTCATTCAATTTCTTATAGCTAATGAAGATTGTTTCGCTTGGTCCCACCTTGATATGATAGGGATCCCACTGGAAATAACCACTCACAAGCTAAGCCCGGATTCGAAGTTCCACCCGGTCAAGCAGAAGAGGAGACCCTAGTCCGAGGTCAAACATGCTTTCATCAAGGACGAGGTATCTAAAATCCTTAAAATAGGTTCCATTCGGGAGGTGAAATACCCCGATTGGTTAGCAAATGTAGTGGTAGTCCCTAAAAGGAAAGATTTAGAATGTGTGTAGACTATAAAGATTTCTATAAGGCATGTCCCAAGGACTCTTTTCCTCTGCCCAACATTGATCGCATAATCGATGCAACGGCCGGCCACGAGATATTCAATTTTCTCGACGCCTATTCCGGGTATAACCAAATACGGATGAACCTAGGTGATCAGGATAAAACTTCCTTCATCACTAAGTATGGCACCTACTGCTATAACGTGATGCCATTCAGACTAAAAAATGTCGATGCCACTTACCAACGCCTAGTGAATGGGATGTTCGAGGAACAAATAGGAAAATCAATGGAGGTTACATTGATGATATGTTGGTTAAGTCTCTGTGAGCAGAGGACCATTTGAAACATTTACAGGAAGCCTTCAACATATTTAAGAAATACAATATGAAGTTGAACCCGGAGAAATGTGCATTTAGAGTCGGGTCCGGTAAATTTCTCGGATTCATGGTGTCCAACCGGGGAATCGAGATCAACCCCAATAAGATCAAGGCCATCGAAGATATCACTATTATGGACAACGTGAAGGCCGTCCAAAGATTAACATGATGCATAGCCGCCATGTAGATTCATATAGAGATCTTCCAACAATAGCCACCGCTTCTTTTCACTGTTGAAAAAGAAGAATAACTTCTCGTAGACCCCGGAGTGACAATGGGCCTTGGAGGATCCGAGGCGGTATCTATCGAGGCCATCTCTACTTCATACTCCGAGAAAGACGAGCAGCTATACCTGTACTTAGTAGTATCATAGATATCGCTAAGTGAAGTCGTGGTCCGGGAAGGGCAAGGTACACAATTTCCAATTTACTATGTTATCAGAACTCTAGGCGAGGCCGAAACTAGATATCCTCATCTAGAAAAATTGGTGCTCGCTTTGCTAAGCGCCTCTAAGAAGCTGAAACTGTATTTTCAATTTCAACCCATATGTGTTGTGACTATTTACCCATTGAGGAATGTAATGCATAAACCCGAGATTTCGGGATGGTTGGCCAAATGGGTTGTAGAGATCGGCGGGTACGATATTGAATATCTGCCCCGGACCGCCATTAAATCTCAAATTTTGGCAGACTTTGTGGCCGACTTTATGTCGGACCTAATATCAGAGGTCGAAAGAGAGTTATTATTAAACTCGGGGATTTCTTCAGGGATCTAGACCCTCTTCACGGATGGTGCCTCGAATGTAAAATGTCCAGAATTGGCATCGTATTGAAGCCATGTCACGACCCAAAATTCAACTAGTCATGATGACACCTAACCCAACCCGCTAGGTAAGCCAATTAACAATTATCCAATTCCAATAAAATTTAATAAGACAATTAAGCAAAGAAAATATCTAAATCATATACATTTCCCAAGGACTGGTAGTACAAATCATGAGCTTCTAAGAATATAGTTTACAAAGCTGGAATGAAATAAATACATAGTCTGTTTGAAAAGTACATAAACAGAGTTTTATAGATCTAAGGCTACCACGAACAAGAGGAAACTACAACAGGGACGCAGGTACATCTTAAATCCAGCTCCCATCGAACACAACAACATTAACAGCCAACATCTGAACGCAAGGTGCAGAAGTGTAGTATGAGTACAACCGACGCCATGTACTCAGTAAGTAACAAACCTAACCTTAGGTTGAAAGTAGTGATGAGCTAACAGAAAGGTCGGTTTCAATACCAATATTCCACAACAGTTCATAACAGCATAGTACAAGTAATAAAAGAGGTATCTCAGAAATAAAATGCTCAGCTCGTTCACAGTTCTAGAAAATAAGCATGCTTTTCAAGTATCTTAGTGAAAACCCAAATCTTTTACCGAAAATGCCAAAAAAATACGAGTAAGTTTGAAAACTGTGATATTTCCCAAAATCCTTTCAACAATAAGTAAGATGTTTCATTTTCAGATAGCATGAGGAAAGTACGTCTTTATTCCTACATGTCAAGATACAGGTAAAATAATAAATGTCCCAAAACTGGGTAGCAGAAGGAAATGCATCTCTATGCATGTATCTCCAGTACGCATGACAAATGCAATGCATCACAATGATGAGTTCATGTACTCACACTCTCAGAGTACTCAATCTCAGTGTCTCGCATTCCCTCTCACTATGCTTAATGCTCAGCACACTCAATCACTCAGCGTTGTACAATACCCGCTGCAGCGTGCAGCCCGATCCACATATATACAGTCGACAGCGCTTACTGGGGTTGTGCAGACTCTGGAGGGGCTCCTTCAGTCCAAGCGCTATATCGCTACGACGTGCAGCCCGATCCAATCATATAAGTAGCCATAAGGATCTTTTCAGTGTGCAACCCGATCCATATACATAAATATCCATAAGGCACGTTGCGATGTGCAACCCGATCCATATACATAAATAGCCATAAGGCTCTTTGCGGCGTACAACCCTATATACATTCACATATCTCACAGCTTGGCACTCAGGCCCTATCTCAGTCACTAACCTCTCCAGTCTCTTGGGCTCTCAGAAATCATACAAATCAACCCAAAAAGAGATAATAAGAGGTATCAACAAGTGCACGACCGTTGCAGGTCTCAACAGTGATATCATATGGTCTAAGCATGGTTTCTAACATGAATTCCATTCAAATTTCCAGAAGACCGGGGGAACATGTAATTAACAATAAGTTATTCGACTTTACAGTCTCACGGGACAGACCAAGTCACAATTCCCTACGGTGCACGCCCATACGCCCATCACTTAGCATGTGCGTCACCTCAATACCAATTTCATAACACGTATTTTGTGGTTTCATACCCTCAACACTAAGTTTAGAAGAGTTACTTACCTCGAAGAAGCTAAATCAAATACCCAGCAAGCCAAACGATGCTCCAAAAATGCCATCCCACGCATACCGACCTATGAACGGTTTGAAATTAGACAAAATCCACTCAAATACATCACATAATTCCAAAGGAAACCAACCCGATCGATAAAGTCGAATATTTAATCAAAAATACCAAAATCGGCCATAAAGTCAAACCCAGGCCCACGCCTCAGAACCCGGCAAAACTCACCAAATCTGATAACCCATTCAATTACGAGTCAAACCATACTAGTTTCACTCAAATCCAACTCCGAATTGACGTTCAAAACTCAAATATTTACTTTATCAAATTTTAGACAAAACCTCCAAATTTCACTTTGAAATCATCAATCAAATACCAAAATCGAAGATGGATTCATAAAATATAACCAAAAACAAAGTGTAGAACACTTACCCCAATCTATATGGTAAAAATCGCCTCCAACTATTGTCCAAATCCGAGCTCCCCAACTCAAAATATGACCAAATAAACAAAACCTTCGATATTAAGTATTTTTGCCCAACTATTTTACCTCGTTTTACGTGCCAAATGATCCCAAAACTTGATTTTGATGCCTCCATGTATTCATTGTGAAATTTCAGTCACGTTAGTCTTTTTGAATCACTCCATTTGACCTTATAATAAAGGAGATATGTTGGTTTCAATATTTGAAAATAGTGCAGATTTTTAAATACGAAGTCAGTGGCAATTTCGTAAGTAATCTGGAAAAAATCTGGCAACCTAATTCTTACTAAAATGACCATAAAATCCCCATACGATGTTGATCACACCCAACTCTATTCCTAAAAAGGATAAGCGGTCGCTGCAAATATAATCCGGTCAAAAAGTCCGGAGTCGAATCCCACAGAGAACTACAGTTTCGCTATAATTGTTCAATATTCCTAAGAAAAACAAGTCCAAACAATTTCCTAATTATAGATATTATAATATTTATTTCTAACTAATTAAATAACAACTATTATAAAGCAGTAAAATTATCAACTGACAAGGATGAAATTTGGGACAGAACTAAGGAGGTCTAGAGTTATGATTTCCCCAAATGTTGGAATCCTTCCTGCTATGCTCACTACAATTTCGCCTATGTATTCTCTACTGATCTTGAGCACTTTAGGTTCCATAATTCTCTCTCGAGCAACGACAATAATATACTAGATATATTCTCTCGAACTACGCTAATTGGCTTTATCTAACAGCTCACTGTGACCACGTCAAGGCTTCGTTATTTCTAAACCTACCTTTAAACCCGTTGTATTGATTTCTCACATACGTTAGGAGTGACATTGTTCAACAACCACCTAAATATGTATCATTTCTCAAGTAACACATAATAAATAGGCACAGTCAATCAACAACAATAAACACGTAATTGAACAAGTAGAGAAATCCAACGGCTCAATTATATAAAAACATAACAAGAATTTATCCTACAAAATGTTCCATCAAAACCCTAGATAACAAATTAGTTATTCATAATAGTATGTAAAATTACAATACTAGAAGTCAAAACCAACAATGAAAAATAGGAAGAGGAAGGAAAAACTCGTAGAAGAATTCCCCGCCTTGCTCCTATTGTGTCTCTGCCTCCTTAGGTCGAATCTCCTATCTCCTTAGCCTCCTTAGGTCTAAATTATGTCAAAAGTGTGTCCAACATGTCCAATCTCCTCAAAATACCATTTTTCCATGTATATATACCAAGTAGGGTCGGGCCCAAACAATTATATCTTCTCCTATGCAAAAAAGGATAATTTTCAGCCCTGATGTAGAGCGGCCATGCTATGCCCGCGCTAGTGGCCGCGCACATCGAAAAGTTTCTGCCCCATTGGCGCGTCAGGTCCGCGGTCGCGGTTTCGACCGCATTTTTCACCCTTTTTTATTTGGTATTTGGAAAAACGTAAAACATGAAAGTTGTAGCCCTTTGAGTTAGATTTCCAACATATATTATATATCCCAAATGGAGTTTTTAGCAAAGAGTTATGTCTATTTTACTAGACAGTGCGCAATATGCCTCCTCGAGTCTTCATTTGTTCTTAATTATCAAATTTGACCCTTGAACACGATCCGGGCTTAATTCCTTGGGCTTTTACTCAGACTTCAAAGCTCCAAATCACTTGAATTCATTTCATAACATCTACATAGCTCGGAATCACTCATACAAGGCATAAAACACACAATTAATGCAAAACACTAGTGATTAAAGCTCAAACTCAATTAAAGTGCAGTAAACTAGTGTGTAATAAGCGACTAAAATACGTAATTATAGCCTATCATCAACACCCTACACTTAAACCATTGCTCGTCCTCGAGCAATCAAACTACACTTTATATAGACACGACATTTTAATGCAATTGTCCTAACTCACCACACCAAGAATATTTAAAATAGACTAAGCACAAAAGCGTAAGATCTTCACCTCAAGATTTGACTCACAAGTACCACACATTATTCACAAATCACCCACTTACTCTAACATAGAGGTCACTAACATTATCTTTCATTCATGAATCAAGTGCCCTCACACAACAAAAGAGAGTAGTTTCACACAATAAAATTTAAGAACACTTAGGAACTCAAGATAGAAAGAATTCACTCACTCTCAGAAATAATATTCATGTGCCACAAAAGATGCACCATAGGCTTGCCCGTAATGTACTATTCTACTAACCGAGTTCATTCAGTCTAGGATCAAGTAGGACTTAACTTGGTTGTAATGTATGCTGCGGGACGGGTAGGATACATTTAGATATATGAGTGACTACACCTCCCTAAGAACTTTAATACATATACTTTAACATTCAAACCCCATTATGTCAAACCAAACTCCACCTTCACATCAATTACCCCATACTTCTTTAAGCACAATTACATCAAGAGTTATCACTTATCAAGGAATATATTATTTTTTTCACAACAATACAACTATTTTTTTTCCTTTTTTTTCAATTCAAGTGGCGCTCACTTTTTCAAAACAGTGCACCTTTCTCCATATTTCATTAGTTCCACTCAAAAGACAAACCAACCACCCCACACTTTAACTTTTACATAAATCATCACAATTCAAGTGCTCATGAGAGGTTAGTAGGTTCAAATAGATTGTTAATTCAAAAAAATGGGTAACAAATGTAATGTGGTTACCAAAGAAACAGGATTACAGGCTCAAAGGGTTTAACTATGATACATAACAATTAGACGGGTAAAATATACATATCTGGCTCAACAAAGAAACGCCTATATCACTTCCAAGACTGAACAAAACTACTATTTCGCTTTGCAAACACACGGGGCAAGTTCTAAAAATCAAATGCAATGCATAGAATAACAAACCTCACACACACATGGCACATAACTCACTCAGGATTGGTTTCATCAAGACAATCTAGTCAAAGTAGTTAATCAAATTTAAAATCATACAATTAAGGTACTTATACAAGAGTCAAAAATTGAGCCTAAGCGTCACAACCAAAGTACTCACTATTCTCAAGGCATAACAAAGTCAAGAGATATTTCTTCAATTCAAAACACAATACAATGTCTCCTCTTCCTAAAAAAATAAATAAAACTAAGTACACCCGGTTCAAACAAAACCCTTGGAAAAGAACCGCGGCACAAAGAAAAATCAAGGGGGAATTTCTACACTACCTAACAAAAGAAAATCTTTTTGTTTTTTTTCTTTAGACTTAAATCCCTCAAGAAAATTGTCTAATAGATCCATCGTTAGGAATTTTTTTTTTTTATATATTTTTATTAAAAATTTTTTATTCATTTAAACTAACACAAGTAAATTAGCATGAAAAGTCACCAGACGATCTCCTCACCCCACGCTTAAAATTATGCATTGTCCCCAATGCACATCCTAACTATAAGAGGGTAAAAGAAACTCCCTGGTAGGCCAAAGGCCGAAGCACTAGCATCTCATGGGGTACTCGGACTTCTCCCAGGTCTGGTCCTTCGTGCGGGTACCTTACACGTAGTTCCAACCATCTGGTTTGCTATAGCATCCTTATAATGGCTTTGCATTCCATGCTCCTAAAAAAATTAAAAATCGACACTACAAGAATAATACAATAATTAAATAAATAAATAAATAAATAATATATATATATATATATATATATATATATATATACTTAAAAAAAAATAAAGCTGGGTTGCCTCCCAATAAACGCTTGATTTAACGTCGCGACACGACGTGAATCACTTTTTGCCTCCACCTCGAGCTTAAGAATTGAACCCCAAGTTTTGATTAAAGCTTATGATTATGGTCATGGGACGGTGGAACGAATCTAACTGGACCAAGAAAATAATGTAGTATTCTGCACTCCTTGGCCTTTGTATGAGGTATGTAATCCTGACTTTCTGGCAAGAAGAATTCCAGAATATATGCACTTTGTTCCTCATTCCTTGACTCCTCAATTGGTTCAGATGACTCTATTTCTATATCATCATCCAAACATAATATGGAAAAATGCTTGGAGTGTGGACCAATGAGCTCAAACACATGAACTTCAGGACTTTCAACATTCTCAACATCAATGATACTAGAGTCAACAAAATTTATATCCTCAAAGTCCTTGGCTGGCTCTAGTCTTACTTCTTCAACATCGACATCCTCAAATTGTAGTTGGCTAGGTTGTTGATGTTCTACTCTGACCTCCCCAATTAACACCTCAAATTCATGCTCTTCTTGGCTACTATCCTCAATATTAGCTTGTTGAGCATTAAAAGCTCCAACCACTTGACTCAATTAAGCCTCCAACCTGCGAATAGTTGCCTCTTGCCTTTCTAACTGCAATTGTTTCTCATTATTTTGTTCCAGAAGGCACTTTAACATATCCTTGATGTCCTTCAGGTCTGCATCCCCAGGTTCTTTGTTCCTATTAACTTCACAATAAAAGGTAGAACCA